>JABEVS010000477.1:0-48183 GCA_018290735.1 Coelastrella sp. MACC-549
GTGAGTGTCATTGGTCAACCTGGTTGACCTTTGGCCGGGGCAGTACTGGCCTGACAGTACTGAGACCTGAGCAGCAGAGCTGGCTGGTCATCAGGAGACCACCCCCTTGTAACAGACACAAAACAAAACCAGGGTGGCGCCCTCAACGCATGTCAGCTCATTGCCATTAGCATTCTACTTGCTGCATGGCTCAATTTCTTTGTCTACTACGACTACGACTACGACTACGACTACGACTACGACTACGACTACGACTACGACTACGACGACTACTACTTACCTGAAGGGTGTTGTGAAGGTCCTCATGACCATGGTGATGGAGAATCATGTTTTGAAATCGATCAAATTTTCCATGATCATGAGTGTTGCGCTGTATATCAGTTTCGCTTCAGAGGCTCTGCTGATTCCTCAGGAGGGGGGTGCCCCTTACGCACTAGGTTACAACTGCCATCCTCAGTGAGCATGCATGTACTGCAAAGCCTCACCGAGGCATGCCCATGTGGCGGTGCCCCCCTGCCAGCTGGCACTGCAGTGGCAGAGCACAACTTAAAGAAAGCCTGGCGATGAATCACATATGCTGACCAAGTTGATGATGGCCGTTGCCTGCATGTCAGCTCATGCTCAGGCGCCCAGGTTGGCACCAGAATGCCATACACATACAGAATGGCGTGTGCACCAGTTCACGCTGCTGTGCACTGCTTCATGGTGAGACCTCAGCCAGCACTTTGCCCAGCACTTGACAGCAGTGGTCGATCTCGTCTTCTGTCACTGTAAGTGGGGGTACCAGGCGCACAACATCACCTTTGCCTGCAGGCAGGATGATACAGCAGCAGATGGTCACTTGCTGGCTCGCTTTCATCGGCACAGGCCACCCACAGCCGGCTGATGTCTTGATGTCATTGGGCCACACACTGCAGCATGTGTTGCTCAGCAGGCAGCAGCCTCACTTGATCTCAAACAGGACTAGGCGACACAGCTGCAGGTCTGACTCCTGTTTGGTCGCATGCATCAAGAATGAATCATACACCTCCAATAACCTGCGGGTGCACTGCAATGCCAGTCAGTCCTCACCTGCAGTGATGACAAGCACTCCTGCTGCACGTGCTGCCTCCACAACGGGCCCAGCCATGAAGTCAAGCTGGATGCCAACCAGCAGGCCAAGACCACGAACCTGAGTTCACACACCAGCATAAACACCAGCACCAATCAGCAACCACTTCATTGATGGCACCAACAGTAACTGCGCAATAGAGCTACAAACCATCAAGCGTTGCAGACTGTGATTCTGTTGTGCTGCTGGTGATCAGCAAGCACTGGTAGACGCTGTCAGCTGATGGCTCATCACAAGTATGGCGGACACCAGTCATGCCATTAGCTGCTGTCCACTCTGCAAACGTCCATGAACCGAGCGCGATGAGGTAGCTGCTGACCAGCTGCACACCCTGTACTGGTGTCACCAGCCTCCCACGCTCTGCTGTTAGCCGTTCCTTACCTCCTTCACATGTGCATTGCCTACAGTTGCTGTCCTGAGCCCTGCCCTGAGGCGTTCACCCTTGGCCAGCACTGACTCAAGGAATGAGGGGGCACTGATGGTGTCAAAGACACTGCAGGCTGTTGCACACACCAGTGGGTTGCCAGCAAAGGTGGATCCATGATCACCTGGCACAAGGCAGTGCATGGTTTAAGAAGGTGTGTTCAGTCTGGCGGCCAGATTGACACAGCAACTGAAGCAGACACAGCACCAGAGATGGGGCTTGATAGCCATGGCTGCGATTGAAGCAGGCTTGAACTGATGCTGGGGCTGCATGACATCAGCAGGGGGTCTCTGTCTCTATGCGCACCTGCGCGTCACATGCATTTCTTGTTCATAGACCGATAGGCATCCCTCTGATGTCCACTGACCTGGTTTCATCACATCAGCCACCTTCTGATTGAGCAGCACGGCGCCAATGGGCAGCCCTCCTGCAAGTGGCTTAGCCAGTGTCATGAGGTCTGGCTCAACCCCGTAGTTCTGGTAGCCCCACAGCTTGCCTGTCCTGCCCAGACCACACTGCACCTCGTCAAACACCAGCAAGGCGCCGGCCTCATCACACAGCTGCCTCAGACCTGACAGGAACGTCTGCTGGCTGGGAGTGCAACCACCCTCACCCTGGAAAAAGACCAAGCAAGGCGGGTCAGCTTGATGCTCACATACATGGGCCGCCGTCTGATGTTGATTGCGCAAGTAACAAGCTGCACCAGTGCGCTGCTGGTGGTGAAGGACAGGTTGTCATTGCAGTTCAACACAAGTCCACAGATTGACCATGACTCCTCTAGAATACTGATGGCGCCCCAGCACACCCCTGCTCTGCCCCACCTGCACTGGCTCCACAAACACTGCTGCTGTCTTGCCCTTCTTTATGACTGCTGCTGCACTGTCAAGATTGTTGTACTCTGCCAGCACATGACCGGGCATGACAGGCAGGAATGGGGACTTGTACTGCTCCTTGTAGGTCAGGGCCAGGGCACCCATGGTGCGGCCGTGGAAGCAGCTTGTGAATGACACAAGCTCATGAGGAGCACTGGCCTGCACAAGCAAGCACAGAGCAGAAAGGGCGCAACAGCTCACTACAAAAGGCAGGATGCTGGGGTGTGCTGAGTGATGCTGACAACCCGCACACTGAGGCATCAGCATAGACAGTGGTTGGCAGTAGGTTTCCTGGATTATCTCAAGGACCCTTGACTTGCCAGAGCCAAGCGGAGGATGTAGCCATCACAAGAAGGCCTTGTGCCAATGACGTTCAGCTGCGCGTGACGCCAGGACACTTTCTCACAAAGCAACTCTGAGACTGCTGAACAGAGCCATGCTTCCTGCTCACATTTGGATCATAAGGGTCGATCCCTGCTTGTACGCGGGCATACTTCCTGGCAAACTTGATTGCACCTTCATTGGCCTCAGTGCCGCTGTTGCAGAAAAACACCTTGTCTGCGAAGCTGTTGTTTGCCAGACGCTTGGCTAGTTCCACTTGCGGTTTTGTGTGGAACAAGTTGCTGGTGTGTGCTAGCAGCTGTGCCTGTTCTGACAGGGCTGCATACCAAGTAGGGTCGCTGTGGCCCAGAGCATTTACAGCAATCCCTGCAGCCATAAGCAGTCATCATCAGCACAGCTGCTGACCTGGCAACATCGAATTGTGACAAGAATACATATGGCACCATGCACTCCAAGTTCAATTCCACAATATCAGGCCTACCACAGATTGTGGGGCAGGTTCAACTGCTACAGAGCTGCTGAATCATGCTTGCACCTGGTCTGCATGGCTGGCAAAGGGTGCCATTGCCGACCAAACATTTATGATTGACACCCATCTGAAAAGGTTTTATCCTCTAGTGAGTGTGTGTTACCTGTGATATGTGAGTAGCCATACCTGCAGCCATATCTAGGTACTCCTTATCATTTGCATCATACAGTTTAGATCCCCTGCCACGCACGAACACAATGTCTGATGGACGAGCATATGTCTGCAGCACGTACTTTGCCTCCTCAGACACCACCTGCTGGGTTATGTCTGCTGCGGCAGGCGGGGCTGCAGGCGCTGCAGTTGCTGAAACTCGCAGGGCGCTGCGTTTGACTGCTACCACCTGCTGAGCAGGAACACGATCTGCATGCTGCCTGGCTCCTGGATGTCTGGCCTGGAGCTTCATACTGCCTGTAGCAAGACACACCACAGTCATCAGTGTGCACAACATGCATGTCGTGTCCGGGCAACGCGTGCAGCTGTGCTAGGGTTGTGTTGGCCTCCAGGTTTGCACTTGGAGGGGACGCAGTCCAATGCATGCTGGTCCGGGCATAAAGTGGTATTTTAAGAATCAAAAAAGTATTAGGAGTGCGGAATCGCTGCCAGAAGACGGCGAGCGCGAACGCCATGCGTTCTGACAGCAGGTAGAGGTTTGTGGAGTTTTGGCAGCCTCAGCTGCTACGCAAGCGCCTTCAGAGTTCCAAATCATGACACCACCCACCTGCACGACAGAATGCTGTCGCAGGAGATCTGCCTTGGTGTTGTCAAGCCTATGTACAGGTTCCCGGCCTCACACCGTACTACTGCCGCTGGCGAAGATATTTGCACCGCCTAGCGCATGCAATGCGATGTTGTTCGAATCACAGGCAGACGGACAGCGCCGAAGCGCCTGATAGGAAGCTCGTGAACAGCTGTTATCACGTGTCTCTCTCTTTTCTTTTCACCCCTTGTGCAGGCTGAGATCAAGCAAACACAACAACTTTACATTGAGCTTGATAACAGTAGAAACAGCGCTTGCAACTCAGTTTCAATCATCAGGGACTTGAAGTCACCTAAGCAAGGAGCCTCAAGTAGACACCTACATTGATGCACGTAGGATGCGTTGATCAGCAGCAGATTTTACAATCGATTTAGTCAATATTACGGTATGCTTCCGCACCGGTGTAACAAGCAGCCTTGTCTGTTTATGATGAGCTTATCAATCACTGCAAATGTCATTCTGGGCTGAGCATTCATCTTCAAAGCCATCTACAAGCAGCTTACGGGACTTAGGACTCCCAGACCTTCTGAGAAGTCCTCTATCTGCAACTTCTAGGCGGGGTTCCCAGTAATGCCCGAAAGGGAAGGCAAAGAAAGCATCATAACCATCAGACCGTTGCATGTGCTCTTAGTGGGTGCCGGGGTGCTGGGATCTGGTGAGTTGTGTGTATCTGGGGCGTCTGTGCAGCAGCGTGGGTATGACGCTTGCGTGCCAGCAACGACACTGAACATTTCATCCGTTTGCACCCTGCAGGTATCTTGTTAACGGCTTCTTTATCTTACAAGCAGGCTGGCAAGCAGTAAGCGGCTGCCAACCACATGCAGTGCTTGGCACCAGATATGTTTGAACACCCCCTGGCTGAAGGGTCATTAACAATGACACTGCTCGCACAGCATTCATATTAACTGGTTATCTTATTTATCCGTAAGAAAAGGAGACGTCAGCAGGCAATCTGCAACAGAATGGTGCCAAGCAAGTCATTGCCCTGTATGCCCAGTGTGGGGCCCAACAGCTGACAAATTGCGCTGGACAGGCGTTCGATGTACACCAAAGAGCTGTGTATATTTGAAAAATATGATCAGAGTAATGCTTGACGTCGGATACTACTATCCACTAGAGAGACAATGCCTGCAATTCACCTTGTGGGCAACAGCTTTTTTCAAATGCTGCTGCTGCAGATTGACAGCAGAGGGTATTGATGCAGGCATCAGGAGGGCAATTCTGCCACATGCAGTAAGTACCGCATGCTTTACTATATCAGCAGGGCTCATGGCAGCAGTCTTCACTAATGCTTTGTGGTGTGTGCTGACGAGGGAGATGGCAGCAGTGATGCAGGACAGTTTGATGTAGTCTGTGCTCTTCCAATACATAACGGGTAACTAACGGGTTGGACATCTGCCACTGACAGCAACGTAGCCGTTGCTGCCGCTGCTGTTTAAGCTGCTGCTGTTGTTGCTGTGCGCAGTTCAAAGCTCTTTCAGGCAGCCTGCTGCTAACAGGCCTGGCTGCTGCTGGGGGCTTCTATGTCATGGAAACATTAGGACTGGTCAATAGTGATGCGCCAACAAGCAGCTCAGCATTCCAACGAGCATGGAACATGGTGGGTAGTCCACTGCCACATGCAGGTGATAGCCAGCAGCAGCAGCAGCAGCAGCAACAGCAACAACAGCATGGAGCGAGCAGCCATAGCACCAATCAACAGGTGCAGTGATTGCTGGTGTGTCGAATAGTTGCTTATCAATCTCTTACTGGTGCGATGATTTGGTACCAATCTGTTAGGCTTGTCTGCTGCAACAAACAAATTATGTTGTCAGCGTGCTAACTATGCTCCCTCCGAGGAAGTTCAGCACAAGAACCGCACCAGGCTGGTTAGTTGGGTATGAGGTGTCACTATCATGACTGTAATCGGTTGCTCTGGTAGAACACTGTCGAGTTCTGATTGGCACTGGTCCCATTCAAGTGGCCCTCTCTGTAGAGTAAACCTTCTCAGCATGACAACCTGCGGGGTCGACTGCCAGGGCAGTGATCACTCAGATATCCAAGCTGCACACTTCTGTCAGCAGCGGACTGCATATTATGGCGGTATCCTATACTGTGGCCGTTGTGTACAAACCCTTTTACAGGCCTCAATGATCGCTCAATCGGGCAAATCAACCAACAGTGTGCGGGTGAGGCTGTTTGCTGGTATGCCAAGGGACAAGCCCCGCTGATAAACCCAATCGGGAGAAGTTCTCGTGGTGTAAGGGCGACCTATGCATACAGTTTTGACTTACCATTAGCGAAGCCCGCAGAACGATTCTGGCCTTCGGCGTTGTATTGCCAGTGTACTTGCTAAGCCCGGCAGTGCCCGGTAGCAGCAGCATGCACCAAACGCACATGATACTGTAATTACGCCAAATGTATGTGCAGCACGATGAGTAGCTGGGGCGCAGTATGGGTGGCGATCATTCTACTGAAGCTAGCTGCTGGCAGGGGACTGCAGGTGCGTATGGTAGCTCAAGATGCTTCTGAAACATGCTGTTGTACTATTTCACAGCTCTCGGACGCTGCCTGCCTAACCAACGCGGGCTGCAGCTGTATGCGTGTAACGGAACTTGTGTGCGTATGTGCCGCAGCTGACTTAGATGTTCTTACTTTATTGTGTTGAACCTTTACAGCAACAAGTTGGCTGCGCATCCATCTTGAACAGCAGCAGCCTGCAGTGGCCCAAGGGGCCGAGGGCGGCAGTGTTTGAGGATCCATGGACGAAGAAGAACATCGCACTGGTCTACGCACATCAGCTCAGAGATGGTGTGGGAGCTCAAACTATGCGGATGCTGGAGATATATGCAGTGTCAACAAGCTTGGGTATTGGGTACTTGCACAGACCCATCCAGTGTGTTGGCCACATAGGGAATTCAGTTCATTATCGGGACAGTGTATGCAACATGAGTAAGCCAGAAGATGCTCAGCTGTTAAGCAAGATCAGACGTATGGTCTATCTGCCATCAACAGTCACAGAGGATGAAGTGCGCAGCTGGGAACAGAAGCAAGTCAGTGAATTTAACTGGTGGAAGTTTATTGGGCTTGCAAACGAAGCCCTTAAGCAGAGGAGACCGACGCTATTCATCATTGAGTTTGCCACCGCCGTGGCACATCAGTACCCAAATGTCTTCATGTCAGTGCCAGCTTTCAGACCCAGCGACCCAAAGGTTCGTGAGCTATCTAGGACTGCGGGACAGCAGTTTCAGCATCAGCAGTGGAAGCGACGGCAGTACCAATTCTCAACAGCAGATGAAGATGCATTGAGCCTACTGAATCAATCACTGGGTGCCAGAAGTGCAAATAGCATCAATGACAGCTGGCTTCCTGCTTCATCATGCAACAACCATGGCTTCCTGTTTTAATATTCAACAACACAATCTCTGCATCAGATTCAGGGCGTTGTTGCCGCAAAGACATCTTCATCCACATGTGACACTTGTTGCTGCCATGAGGTCTCAACTTGTCTGCTGCTGCCCTGTTGTGTCCTCCTGCCTTGTAGACACGGCTGCAGTGCCGCAAGCCTCAGTCAGCTTTGGACCATATGCCAGGCAAACCCTGGCTGCTCAATGCCCTGAGAGTGGCGGTGCACTTCAGACGAGGCGACATTGCGACAAACACCAGATGGGTGCACAGGGTGTTACCTGTAGGGTACTACCTCAACCTCATCAAGCAGATTACTGCGGTGAGTGGTAGGCCCCACCATTACAGTAGCCACCATGACTAGCCTCAGCAGCCTGATATCAGTACCAGCCCGTGTAGCAGCTGACAGTCAGGAGCAGCAGCAGACAGGCTTGTAAGCAGACTCATCAGCCATTAGCACTGAATGGTGGTTATCATGGAGCAGCAGTCAAGGTACACTGCTTCCGACGCCAATGTGGATCTTGTGAAGTACGGCCAGGGAGCTTGTCACAGCAGTCCTAGACAATGCTGGCGGTGCTGGGCACCTGTGCATTTGAGCTGCATAGATAGGCATTCTAAAGCAGCAGCAGCTTTCAGGGCGGGCAGGGGACATGGCATATGCCAGTCCTTGCTGCACTGCCCATGTTGGATTACTGATTACAAGGGCTGCAGCTTCCACAGACTATAGACATTAACCCCATCACAAGACAGCATGAATGTTATGCGCATGATGCAGCCTGGCTGCTGTCAGCCAATAGACTTCAGATCCCATGAGCAACTTTTCATCAGCCAGTCTAGCAGCTAACCAGCATGCAAGCAACATGTGCTCCAACCGCACCGTCTCCAGACACTTGTCATCTGGCGGGCCTGTGCTGCTTTGCGGCTGACTGCAGGTGCTTGATGAAGCTGGTTGCGACTACTCTGTAGAGATATACACAGAAGCGCCTGCAACAGCAGCAGGAGAAGCTGAACTGCAGCTACTAAAATATGAAATTCCTAGCGCAGTACTGCAGATTAGTACAGATATGGTATGGTCATGGCAGATGATGGCAACAGCGGACGCACTCATCATGAGTAACTCAGCATTCAGTATTTCTGCAGCACTGCTGAACCCAAACGCCTACAATGTCTTCTTCCCCGGGGCCCAGGTGCATCAGAGCAGGATAGAGATGCGGCACTGGCACACACCTGTTGACAGAAATGGGACGCTGTCAACACACTCAGTTGAAAAGCTGAGGCGGCGAGTGGGGTTGTGGCCCCGGGTGGCACCCTACCCAGGGTACCCCACCAGATGACACCACAGCCCGGTAGCAAGTAGCATGGTTTTTTTATCAGCAACAAGACCCAGCAGACTGGGTGGTTTACTCAATAACTGTTCTCACTAAGTTGTTCACACCAGGTCCTCAGCTTACCTCACTATGCCAACCCAGTGCTGATGGCCCTTCAGTTGAGCCTGAGCAGCTAATAGGTTTCCAGTCTTGCTACCTACTGTACTGTCTTGCTGAAGCTTTCAGCCAGATGGACGATGCTTGTTGTCTTTGTGTCCATCTTACTGCAATGTTGGCAGCCTGAGCACTGACGGCAAGTGGATAGCACTGGGCTATGGGTTGATTATGAGAACATTCACAAGAGCTGCTGATGTCATACTGCATTATGCATAGCATTTGTAGATCAGCTGCCGTTTCAGCACCTACTGCATACAGTATAAAACATCATGTATGACATGCAGTGAGTGACCGGATACAGAGTGTTATTGATCCTTGCTTTTGATGCGTGGTGTCTGGCGGATACCTCCCTTCAGAGTTTGGCAGCACTGGAGGTTACCCCACAACGTATTGAGGCAGTGCAGCCATGCAGCACGTCATGGGTAGGTGCTGTGCAGTGGCCAGCATGGCGTTTATGATACACCGGGTTTTCCTCCCATTTGTGTCCAGAGTCTTTGCAATCGCTGGCCTGCTGTTGCAAGGCTTGCACCCACATGCTGTAGCAAGCATAGGCAACTGTGTGTGTGCGCGGTCCCTGTTCATGCCGTGTTTGCAGCGAGCTATTACAACTGAACAGGTTTTGTTACTCCCAATCTTTTGATTCTCTCAAAAATTGACAATCAAGAATTGGCAATTGACACAATGGCACATACGTTTTGGTCTGCTTGGAAAGTCTCAAACATCATATCCCTGCTTATTCTTGGACCTTGCAAGCACCACTGTTGTTGGTTGTGAGACAACAGGTCAGAAGACCTCTGTCTGAGACTTCTATCTGTGCTCAGAGCACTGTACTTATTGGTTGCTGAACAGGTTTGAGTGCCGCTGGCAGGTGGTGGCGACTGACTATGTTTCATGCTTAACTGATGCAGCAGAACTGAGTTGTCAATAACAGTGCCACTGGCAGCAATATTAGCCACTCATGACGTCACTCAGTGCTCTTCTGTATTGCGTACGCAGTGTAACTTGGTGCGGGTGATCTCAGCTCATATTGTGTGTTTCTTCTGAGTTTTTGGGCCTACACGATTTGGTGCTCTGCAACTTGGAGTCCAAGTTGGAGTGGTAATTTTTACAACGGTGTCTTTTGTTCAGGTAGCACTTTCAAAAAGCAAGTTGCTGTCACAGTGGCTCTACTCAGTTGGTTGAACTGCCACCACTAACGGTCGAACTGCCACCACCATGATGGGCCATAGTGTGATAACTACTGGTTGGGGTAATTTCGCTGTATATAATACCTCATGGGAGTGGCGATCAGATCATTGACCCAGTCAATGACCATGATGGTGGAGTGATCACTCAAATCAGCATGACTTGCCAACTTGGCAATCGTAATGCACTGCGCACGGTCTGTCAATGCACCAGCGGGCATGACAGCAGGCCCGGCCCCCGGGGGGCCCTCGGACTCCCAATTGCAAGATATTCCGGATTTCAACAATGTCACATAGAGGGCGGCGCCAGCCTGACCAGCCGCCATTGCAGCATTGGTTCCCTGAACGCCAGGTTACAAGTGGCTGCTGACTACGGTGCTTGAATGATCATCTCATGAGTCAGCCTGCCTCAGCGGCGCTGCCAGCATAATCGTTATGTAACTCACTGAGTAATTTATTTGAATGGAATATTCGACAGACACATTGGCAAGAAACTATCCTCACCGTCTTCAAGCTTCTCATTGGTCAATGGTCACAAGGCAGCTCCAGGCTGGCAGTTTCCAGGTACCGTTCAACACACCTGACGTGGGCAGCCACAACATGATACCTGCCACCAGGCCACCACAAGTGGCAGTGCAAATCGCACCCGGTGCTATGCTGCAGGCTGCAGGTTGCAAACTACAACCAGTTGTGCAAGCAAGTTGTTGCCTGTCCAACCTAAAGCGGCTTCAGATGACCACTGAGTTGAGACCTGCTGCCTTTGGTTATCACCACATGAAGGGAATGAATGCTTTGCGGCTTCGAGGATACTCATCCTTGAACTTGTTCTGGTACCAAATGTGATGAGCAGCAGCCCTGGGAGCAAGATTGGCAATTGTGGCCCAGGCAAATGTTGCTGATGCCAGTGACCAACCAGCAATGGCGTAGCCAATCCACTCCAGAGTTTCAGCTGTGTAATTTGCAGCTGAGACATATTGAAACAAACCACCATGAGGGATCTTGTAACCTGTGTGCCAACAGCAGAACCAACAGCAGAAGCATGAATCACTTGACCAGCAGATTGAGTTGATGGTGCCAGCATTGTGAGATCTTGATGATCATCAGATGCAGTCACGTGGCACAGAGATGGATCTAAGCCATGACAAGACTGCACTGATGCCTCAGGCAGGCTGCACTATCATAGTGCCACCGTGGCACTGCCGTACAACGGCAGCACATGGATGGTATTGGGCAGTCTCTTCTGTGATGGGTTGTTTAAACCAACCTGTACCTCCTGCAGCTGATCTGAGGTTGCGCAGTATGCTGTCGGCTTGAAGGTTCGCCAGCCAGCTAGCAGCCCAGGTGAGTAGGCCAATCACGTGATGAGCCTGCCATGGCTGATCAGCTGGTAATTGGTGCAGCAAGAACCACCCCTGATATTGGAAAAAAGTAGAGGTGTGGGCTGTGTGAATGGCCAGGGTGATCGGCCTTCTGCTTGGTATTGGCAGCCGCTACTTAGTAAGTCACTGACTAGCAGGCTGTGAGCATGTTGGATGGCTGTAACTACTGTCTCACATCAAATGCATTGAGCGCAAGCAACAAACTGGTATGGGTTGGTTAAAGTCTGCATGTGACAGCGCTGAGGTACGAAGAGCCCGGCTCAGGAAGTTCCTGCTATGTGCCACCTACTTCTCAATTTCAAGTGAGTCACGTTTCACCTGCAGAAATCCATTCCATACACAGAACAAAAGTGCTGCTGCCCAAACAGTGAGAGCAGTGCCGCTGTCTCCCCTGATCCTCCAGGGATACACCAGGCTTCTGTAGGTGTAATGTATGATAAAGGTGGCTGTGAGCCAGGTTCGTGGCGAGGCCCAGGTGAAGGGTGCAGGGGGGAATGTTAAGCTGAGGGCCAGGGGCACAACTAGACAGGGGACCTCCTGTGTCTGCAGGAGGAGCAAAACAGTGATCGAAAAGGAATATATCGGGAGTACCTTTGCTCAAGCATGAAGTACCTGTTGGCACTGCTACTGAGAGCAGTTGCTTGATAAGTCCTGCTAGAGCCACTAGAGCCTCTAGAGCCTCTAGAGCTATAGAGCTACTAAAGCCTTGAGGCTCTGCTTTTGGCAGCACAGCAGTTATGCTGCCCAACATGCTTGAAAAACAGCACTCCCATCAGGGCCAGGGTGCACGCAAGGAGTAATACGCAGTCCATTGCTTGTAAAGTGCTCACCATCCATGCCATCTTGGCGTTGATCATGGGTCCCCACCATCTCGAGACCTGCTGTTCACTGCTGGTTATTGAGTATCTGTGAGCAGTGCAGCACACGGTACGCTGATATGCAATTTGAAATACTGTAATGCACCTAGATCATTCAAAGACACTTCAGGAGACACCGGTAAGCCTGAGAGATGCACGAGCATGCGGACTCTGAGGCCTCCTAGGATCACTGACTGCACCTGCCGTAGCGGGCTGAGATATTTGAGAACAGTAACACTGGCATTACAATGGCCCCTGAAACTATCATTAGATAGCAGAGGACTGCGTGTAACTGATCTGCACCCCTGGATGGCGCCATTCCGCCAGTAACAGGTGCTAGTTAACCACGGTTGATTCTTGAGAAGATCTTGTATTAAAACCTTGTGACCCTCCTAACGCTGAACGAGCCGCAAATGCACTGTACTTGAGTCAGCACATCATCAACAACCTGTCAACGCGATCTGGACATGTCCAGGGTCTATAGGACCCTATAGCTAGCTAGCTTGGTGTACACCTGGAACCTGCTCATTGTCAGAATTCTCAGCCGGACTGAGAATAAGCAATAAGCATATAGCAGGTTTACTGCATTGGGATGAACACAATGAGCCTAACTGCTGATCAGCCTAATTAGTTATAACTGCTGATTCATGAACTCGGGTCTGACTCACAGGCCTTGGCTGAGCCAAGTCACTCCGGCTGAGCTGGCTAATCATAGTGAGGCGCATCATTATGCTACCAATCACTTGCAAGTGCCCAATTGGGCTGCAGTGTAGCTGGCACTTCGTAGTATAGTAGTAGGAGTCGCTGGCAATTGCAAGCTTGCAAGCTAGAAACCTGTTACACCTGGAACGCTGATCCCCACTGTTCTCAAAACAGCGGCTCAGAATGTCACTATTTGGACCTGGTGTGAAAGGCATAGCCGCACCCGTTTTGAGGGTCCACCAGCTTCTCAGATGTATGATATTGGCACGAGGGTAGCTACACGCCATAGGTGGAAACCTGTTTGTGGCAGATAACTCGCTGCTTGCACAGCAGATGCCCGAAACTGATGCAACGGGTCCGACTCTGGACTGACAAAAAATCATTATAGACCAAGACACAACAGACACATTTGGACCGGCTGGAATGCCGCGCGGCGCTTGTAGCCAAATTTGGACAAGCCAACTTTGAAATCACTCTGCAATCCTTCCTGTGGGTTCTCGCAGCATTGCCAGGTGTGCTATGTCAGCTACTGATAAGTGCATCTCCCGCCCATGAAGTACTGACTGGTTCTTGAGGATGAGATCCACCACCTCTTCCTTGGGAGCCTTGAGCTCGTAACAGATGGCACGGATACCAAGCGCCAAGGCCTCAGCATTGCGCTGCAAAGGCGGTTTCAGCAGCAGGAGCAGTTGGCCCAGCACAAAGTTGAGTGAGTGTGCGAAGTGCGCAGCAAGCCTTGCAAGCTGCCATGTTTCACAAGAAGTGCAGTACGGGTGATTGTATCAGCCACAAAAACATGGCAACCACCAAGCAATGTCATACTGCAACATAAGCAAAATAATCACTGCAGTCCACTGTATGCGCCATTGCAGGCCACAGCCCCAAAAGTCAGTCTGCTGCTGCAGCTGATCTTGCTGCTGCCGATTGCCTCCCACAAGTATGCCCCCCACAGACGCTTATGTTCATCAGCCCCGCCTGCCGCCCACCTGTGTGTCAAACAGCAGTCCCGGCTGTATCGTGATCATGTCAATCGCCTGGTCTGTGGTGACACCAACAACATCCGCTACCTGGGTCAACCTGTCCATGATCTCACTCTGAGTCAGCTTCAGCAGCCCGCGCTTCTTAAACACCATTTGCTTGGCAGTGCCCAGGGGGATGCCCAGGGTCTGCACAAGTGTATTGAGGGCAGTCTTCTCTGTGGACACGGAGGCAGGCAACCGTTGCAAGAGTCATGCAACAGATTGCCAGCAGAATTCATCTCAGAATGACTTCAGCACATGCCACTGCCATTGCTGGTGCCAGGAGGAAGCCTCTAAAAAGAGCAATACTCAGCTGAGCCGCATGTGTACCACTTGCAGAGCACACCGACATGATGTCAGCATGTGCACAATGCTGCAGGTCTGGCTTGATAGACCAATGGTTGTAGCAACTAGCCATTGTTACAGTAACACTGCTACCTTGTGGTGTCAAAAATGGCTCAGAGAGCTGATCATGCGTCTTGGCTAGTGGCCTGTCAGCTGATCAAAAGCTGCCCAACTGTACAGAACGACATGATCTGCAGGGCATCGATGGCTGCTTTACACTGTGCACTGACTGAATGCAGGGCCTGCAGCTTTACGTCTCCTGCTTTCATCTTACGTTCATCATCGAGTGGTTGTGCTGCAATAAGGTCAGCCACTTCCTCTACATCCTGTGCATATGGGCTTGCCCTGACCACATGCAGCAGTCTAACTCTACTGCACAGCTGGGTGGCACAACCTGAATACACGGCAGGCAGGGCACTAGGTAGTCATTAGGTAGTCATAATCGCATCACATTGATAGTGGAAGTCTATGACTCAATTCCCAATCATCCACTTCAAGCAAACAGCCCTAACCCTTACCTCTGGTGATTGGCTGCAAGTGAACGCTATTCGGGCGGACCTGCACATATCGCGCAGTGAATGTTGATTATGCACATCGAATGACACGTGAACAGCAACGGCGCTCACAAAGTCACCTTGAACGCTACAGTGCTTGCCCGGCAGAGCATGTTCAAAGATGGATCGGATGCCGCCGATTGAATTACACACTCTCTGCAATACACTATAGTGCAATGTATTTTTTGATAGACCACATACTTCCTGCTTGGCTACCTGGCAAATACATCTTCAATGCTACTGCCAGTGGCACATTCAGGGCTCAGCGTCTACAGCCTGCAGGAGATACCGCCTTGTCCCAAGGTGGACTCCCGCCCGTCTAGCCACATTCCCTAAGTGGTCAGGCGATGCTCACAATGTCAGCAGCTGGCAGATCCCTCCTCACCCAATGCAATAGACATGAGATTTGAAAATGGTGAATGTGATGAAAGTTTGTGAAGGCTGATGTATAATACAACGACTGGCATGACCCATAAGCGTATTATTCCAACATTCATCAAATTTGATGATCAGACGCTGCTGCACAAATGGTATGGACTCCATATGTTGAAGATAGACCCCTTCAGATCCGTGTCACACATAGGCTACATCAGGCAAGGACGGGCGTCATGCGTCACTGCTGCAATGTGCATGCTCAACATTACAGGATGGTTGGTTTAATCAACATTGCTTAGCAAGCCAGAGTCTTGCAAGGCTTGTACAACCTCATATCCAACACCCTGCGCAGGATACGGTAGCCCTGTCTGCACCTCACGCCCACTTGAACTGGCGGCAACAGCTGCATCATGTGCCTGGGCTACTGCAGCAGCTGCTGTGGCACCGCGCTTGCTTCTTGCCCTACCCTTGGTTGGGGTTGGCTGCTGCTCTGCTGCTCCCAGTGCCCCGTCCCGCTGTTGCTGCTGCTCTTCTGGGCTGAGCATCCACGACCTGTCCAATAGCTTGTCCAGTGTCTGATCATCTACCACACCTGACTGAGGCACATCATCCATGGATATATCGCTTCGTAGCAATGCCAACAGCTCAGCAGCAGACATGCCAGTTGATGACGCAGCACCCTGCAGCACATTGTCAACACACAGCAGCAATGGATCACTGCCAAGACCCGTAAAACGTAAAGGGCCTTTCATAGTTCGCAACTTGCACATTCACAACACCACTATCATCAGCAGACAGTAAGCAGGGTAGAAGCGACAATTTGGCTGCAGGAGGCAAGCTATAATATATATACAAGCTATAATAAGCCGAAGACGTTGTGCAGAATGTGGCCTGTGTTGCCCAGTCAACTCACCGCTGCTGTCCCTTTGCCTGTGTCCAGCACCTCCTTGAACACACCCTTCTTGATGACCAGCCGCTCCAGCGCCATCTTGTCACAGGCCCGCCGCAACATCTTGCCCTCAACACTGTTGCTGGTGGCCAGACGCAGCACCAGGACTGGCTTGTTCTGACCAATACGGTGGCAGCGGTCCATGGCCTGTGGAAGGAGGTAAGGAAAGGAGTTGGTCACACCCTGTGGCCCAGTTCATATCTCCAGGAAAAGCAGTCTTCCAGGATCCTAAAGCATGGATGCTCTCATTGTCTGACATTCCTGTTCTGACAATGTGGCCCCAGCACGTCATGCAAGCTAGTACCCGCAGAAGGTACTCGAGCTCTTTTGCCGCCTTCGAGTGCCTGGAAACTCAGCTTGTTTGGCTTATACCAGATTCTGCACATGATATGCCGATGGCCTGCAACAGACATATGTGGATGCAGCAGACTGCTGACCTGCAGGTCCTGGTGTGGGTTCCAGTCACTGTCGTAAATGATGACTGTGTCCGCTGCTGTGAGGTTGATGCCAAGCCCACCAGCACGAGTGCTCAGCAGAAACACCCAGGTGTTGGGGTCTGTGTTAAAAGAGTCAATGGCCTCCTGGCGCGCCTGGTAGGCCATGGACCCGTCAATGCGGCAGGCATTGTGGCCTGTCTGGCTTAGGTAGCTGTCAAGCAGGTCAAGCATCTTGGTCATCTGCAGGACGGTGAACAAGCGCAGCAGGAGGCATGGCAAGGTGTACACACTAGTTAGGCTTGTGGTGCAGTGAAGCTGGCACACACCCCTGGCTGCAAACGCTACTAGAAAGCAGACAGCAAGACTCACTGCTTGCAATACTTATCTGTGTTCACCTATCAGGTATGAAACAGACAGATCAAGAATTATCCACAAAAAGCCGCTCACATGTGTTGCCACTCACCTGGCTGAAAATCAGGACCTTGTGCCCCTTCTGATGCAACTTCTTAAGCAGTCTGTCCAGCAGTGCCAGCTTGCCGCTTTGTTCACACATGGTTTCAGGTGGTGGGTAATCCAGGTCAGCAGTGAAGGCGCTGGTGATGAGGTCAGGATGGTTGCAGTTCTTACGCATCTGCATCAGCACATTATTAATCTTGCCCAAGCCACTGGTGCTTGTGCCCTCGCTCTCAGCAAGCTTGGCCATAACATCCTGCAGCAGCAAACAGATACAACATGTGAAGTGTGCTCTACTGAGTCAGGTACCACACCGCTTACAGTGCTCCTGGTCTTCCGATCCATGCAGACAACAGCTGTCAACAATAGCATGTGCCCATAGCAGCGAGTCCCCCATTCACAACGCATGATCCTTTTCTCTGGACTGCAAACTGGTGATGGGCGTGGGGGTGGGGGGTGGGGGTTGCTGCTCACCATAAGGCTCTTGTCCAGCAGTTGCTCATTGATCTTCTGCTGCTCCTTGCTCATGGGTGCATACAGAAGGATCTCTTGCTTGCGCGGGAGGCAGATCTCAACGTCAGCCTTCAGGCGCCGCAACATGAAGGGCTTCAGCAGGTTGTGCAGCTTGGTGACAACCTGCCAGCAATGTTGAAGGTTATGGCAATGGCTAAGCATTGGTTGGCAGGTGAGATGACAGGTGGTCAAGCTCCCGCAAAATTGATACACTGCTTCCAGACAGGCCGGCCTTAACTATGATCAGTCACCTTCCTGCACTCGAAGCCCCATGCAGAGATTTCAGAGGTTTGAGCACGACCAACATGCGCCGGGCGCCGACATCTGCGCCGACTCACATTGTTCCGCTGCTCTGCTGCCAGAATCTCCTTGTCTGCCGACTTGCTGCCAACAGCCTCACTAAAATCAAACCAACTCTGAAAGTCTGCCAGACTGCCAAAGATGTCTGGCAGCAGGAAGTTGAGCAGACTCCATAACTCTCCGAGGTTGTTTTGTAGTGGTGTTCCTACAGTGTGACAACAACAACTGAAGTCTTGTGCTTTAGCAGCAGACCTTACGTTGTACTGGGCGTAATCCTACTGGGTTGCATCAGCAACAGATAATGCACAGCCAACACCACTGTCCTGAATCACATCTGGCAGCAACTGTCTCCTGCTGCTCATTGCGAGCAACAACCTGCTGAAGGAAGCTGTACTGACCTGTAAGCAGCAGCTTGTTGTCTGCAGGCAGCATTCGCAGGTCTCTGATCAACCTGCAGTTGAAGTTCTTCAAGCGATGGCCCTCATCCACAACCACGTACTTCCAATTGTAACGTGCCAGTGCCTTGATGTCAGCCATTACAATCTCATAGGTTGACACTACGCATGGAAAGTCCGGCCCAACAGGACCTGCACCGCAATGAGAGGTTCACCACACAATCAACAGCGGTTTCCAAGCTGGTCGACACCGCTTTGACCTCGTGACAGCTAGGGCCCACAGCCATGCCTCAACCCACCAAAGCATAGAGAAACAGAAAGAAACAGAAACAACCCCTTGTTTACAGGTGGCGTCAGCACCCACATGCCTGGGTCTCAAGCCAGGCTGTGTCCAGCGAGTTGCCCACTCACCCAGTGGCATGTGCTCAGCCCTCAGCTGTGCTCGCGCCTTGGCTCCACTGCCATGGTACTCCAGCACTGGCATACTTGGGCACCAGCGCCGCACCTCTGCTGCCCAGTTACGCAGTGTGCTCAGAGGACCAATGATTAGGAAGGGTCCATTCACACCTTTGCTGCGCATGTGACTCAAGAAGCTTATGGTTTGGACCTGCACAGCAGCGCACTCACGCCAGAAATCAGCCCAGAATCATTGGACAAGTTGCCAACACCTAGACCACTAGCAGGCGGATAGCACTGGGGCCGACTGGCCTGCGGCTTGTGTGCACTACCCTACTTCTGCCATAGGCAGCTGCATGTGCTGCTCACCGTTTTTCCAAGTCCCATCTGATCTGCCAGTATCCCATTGAGTCCATTCTGGTACAGGCTGATGAGCCAGGTCACACCTGCCAGCTGGTACTCACGAAGCTCACCCTCGATGAGTGGAATTAGCGCCTGTGCACACGCCAACCAAGACAAAAACAAAACGGTCAAAGCAAATACACTCAATAGGCTATCAAGACGTGGATGTCCCATCCAAAGGGTGTCCATGAACAGCATCTGGCAGCCAACTAACTCGTTGCTGCTTATTCTTGACCTCTCTGCATGCATGTGTGACGTCAAGCTGCAGCTGTTGAGCCCTTCACGATGAATACGCCTGAGTTGCTGCAATTGCTGCTGTGTGGACCCTGACCTTCTGCTTCTCCAGCAGACTTCCTGTAGCATCTCCAACACCAGCTGCTGCTGCAGCTGCAGCCTGTCCCTTGGCCACAATACCAGCAATGTCTGTCTTGGCCTTCTTGCTGCCTTTCTCCTTCTGTGCGCCTCTCTTACGTTTGCCTTTGTTGGCAGCAGGCTGCTCTGCCTCCTCTTCCTGCTTCTGCTGCTGAGATCCTGCTGCTGGGGCCTGGTAGGTCTTCATCTGCTCTGTGAGAAACTGTGTGTACATGCCGGCACGGCTGATCAGGGCATCCAGCTGCTTGTACCGCTGGTTGCTCAACACTTCTTCAGCAGGGGCAGCCGCTGCCTGTGTATGGATACATGCCGAAGGTGTGTGCTATTGAGGCGCAGTATTTGTTGTCCAGGCATTGCAGCAGACCGAATAGGTAGCATCAAAGCATCATGAATGGGTCTGCAACTCTTACTAGGCCATCAGGATGCATGGGCATTGCCAGGGGACCCGCCCCACCTGTGCAGCCTCTTCTTCCCTCTCCTTTCGCAGGCGTTCCTCCTCGGCATAGTACTCCTCAGGGGCAAGCAGCTGTTCAGCCTCTTGCTCCTGCATATGGAAGCATGGTGGTGCTTCAGCAGGGACTGTGAAATAATGGTCTGCAGCCAACACGCTTTACACCAAATGAAACCCTTCCAGAATATCTACACGTTTCAGAGGCGGACGGGTGCTGCATACGCCATGATACCCTCAGTAGGCAGCTGTCCAAGGACCTTACAGTTAAGGGTTGCGTGTTGTTTACAACACCCCCCGATGTGTTGACGCTGTCACTTTTTGCAGAATCTTGATCCATTTTTAGACCCGTATCAGTGCTCTCCGGCGACTGCTGCTTGCTACTAATCCCCTTGGCCCCAGCTGCAAAGGATGGCTCCGCAACAACCGCCTGCACAAGCGTACAGAGGGCCTGAGAGTGCGGAACAACACCTGCTGTAGGGTTACAAGACTCCAGGGACTGTGTGTCCAACCTGAGCTGCTGCAGACATGTTTATCCTCGGCAAAAGGGGCGCCCTGACGCTAAAACGGTCTGTACCACCGAGAGTGATAATGGAGAGTGGTCTGCTATTCTGCTACGCAGATAACTTTGAAAATATGATATTTTTTGATACTGGCGGCCTATCGCACAAAAAAGGCGATGCACTACCAGCCACAAGTGCAAAGCGATACGTCAGAGAGTGAATGATGGCAATGAAGTCCCTGCTGGAGTACAGTTGATAATGTATGCAATGATGCGCTTCACCAGACTCGCAGACAATGTTGACACTCCCGACGCGCCAAGTGACTTGAAATCACGTTACAAAATGACCATTGGCTCTCGCTGCATCAATCGGCGGCCTTATGTACCTCGAAACACTGTAATGATTCTCGTGACTCTACAATTTCAAATTACAGCCCGCACGTCACACTTTTTTACGGTTCAACGAGGCCGAACACAAGCTGCAGCGCGCTCGCCTGCTACAGTCGTGAATGTATAGTCTGTACGCCACGACATAATGAAAAGGTCTACCTGACCGCCTTATCGCTGTGCTCAGTCTTTCAAAGCCCTGTTTGGTATGATAGCACACACGATGTCTGTGGCCATGCAACGCATGTAGGACACTCTCGAGCCATAGTTGCAAGAAAAAACGACATGCAGCAACATTTGTCCTCAGCATTGCCCTGTTGAATACATCACGGATGAATCCAGCGCAGCAGAATGGCTCGGCAGCAGCAGAGAGCAGCACAGCACACCAGGCCCAGCAGCAACTGCATGATGAAGCAGCAGAAACTGGTGTAAAAGATTCATGTCGCAACATGAGCCGGCAACTTGAAGATGATCAACATGATCCGTCTAAGGACAGCGATGCTGACGACTTTGAGGACCCTGATCAACATAGTAACAGTGACAGCGAAGCAGGAAGCGACAATTCTGACCTGCCTCTGATGCTAGCACCATCTGGGGTGCCAGACCACACGTTCAAGGTGACTTGAAGTAGGGCTGACTCTGCAGGGAGCCAGGACTTTGAACCACACACAGCTAGACACAGTACACTTTACAAGCACTGCAGGCCACCCTACTGTCTTCTGTCAGCTGCAAACCTGTAACACTAAACAGTTGCTCAAACTATTGACTGCATCTACAAAGAAATTCCTTGGTATCAGCCCTGACCTGCCTGGATTAAAGTGTTTGCAGTCTGTTGTGGTGCAAGCAACATGCCACACACCTCCATAAGAAACGGCACTTATTGAGCAGTATTTACCAGGGCCCCAGCTAGCCCAGTATGCACTGTCGCACCTGCTGCATCATTTATTGCTGATGGCAATCTGTGCAGGTGCTGTTGATAGGTGACAGTGGTGTGGGCAAGACATGCCTGGTGATGCGCTTCATCTCAGACAGGTTTGAGGATCAGCTCCCATCGACAGTTGGTGAGTAGTAGGGAGCGCCCCAGCCTGGGACAAAGGGTTGTCTCTGGCTGCAGCAGTCATGCCACTGCAGCAGACTGCTTTTGAACAACAGTATGGCCCAGCTGCATGTGCAGGGACAAGGTTGTCAGCAGTGCATGTAGTGTGTAGCTTTAGCTGGGCTGTCTGTCTTGGTCGGGTCCTCCAGCTGCTCTTGCAGGCGGTTCTGGACACAGACCTCAGGTGTGAGTCTTTTTGTGTGTGTTTCTTGCTCAAACAGTGACAACAAGGGCTCTCTGCTGCTGCAGGTGTTGATTTTGCCATCAAGCGCATGGTTGTTCATGACCTCAACATCAAGGTCACCATTTGGGATACAGCAGGACAGGAGCGGTTCAGGGCGCTCACATCCACATTCTACAGGGGAGCCAAGGGCATCATATTCGGTAAGCAGGCCAGGCAGTACCCGCAATGTGGTGTGAGTGCTCACCTGCAAGTCGTTCACGATCTGAGTGTGACCCGCATACTTGCAGTGCCGGACCTGTTGTGGCTGTTTGCTGTATTGCAGTGTATGATGTGACACGTCGTGAGACTCTTGACAGTTTGTCTGACAGCTGGATGTCTGAGTTGGAAAGGTATCAGCCCCACCCAGATGTGGCGCGCATGGTGGTGGCAAACAAGGTGGATCAGGTCAGTCAACATCAGCTAGCAGCAGGCATGGCCACCTCAGCACAGCTGCAGCAAGTGAGGTATGGCTGTCGTTCATTAGGCTGTCATGCCAAGAAATTGTCCTTAGTTGATGAACATTTGCTCAAATCAGCCCCTGCACCTTGGCACACATCAGTGCTCATCTCTGGTGCATGTTCCTTTCCTCCAAGGGCCTGCTCTGTTCTGCAGGTGTGGTGCAGGAAGTGACCTAGATGGTTCACAGAAGTTCTGTTGTGTGTTTTACATCTGTTGTGTGTGCCTGCTGTGTGTTGCAGCATGAGCGGCGGCAGGTGACCTGGCAGCAGGGCGCTGACTTCGCTAAACAGCATGGCTGCCTGTTTGTTGAGACCAGTGCCAAGCAGAACATTGCTGTGGGGGTGGCGTTTGAGGAACTCGTGTTGAGGATACTGGACACACCAAGCCTGCTGGCTGCTGACGTGGATGATGAGCAGAGCGGACAGCCAGCAGTGAACCTCAGCAAACCAGCAGACGGGGGGAGCTACTCGGTCTCATGTAGTTGCTGACTGTGTGGTGTTGTGCTGACTGTACATCAGGCATCTTTCTGTTGTCCTTGCCGGGACAGGGGTTCACTGATTGCTATCAGACTGTACCAGATCTTATTGCAGCAAGCATTGTTGCCAGCATAAAGCAATCAATGCAACACTCCCTCCAGTGAGTCATATGTGGGACTTCGGTCAAATGGTGATGTGACCCTTCTTGTCTGAGTTGTGTGGCAAGATTTGACGTGCCACACACAATTTTGAGATTTGTGCAGAAGTGTTGGGTACATTGAATGTGTAAAGCAGGGATGATCGCAAGTTCTGAATAGCTTTCGTGCTCTGTGCTTCATCTTTGCAAGTTGCTGTGAGCGTTGTGCAATGCTGACTGAAAAGCAGGGTGCTGCTTTGAAACACACAATATGTGTTACCCAGATATTGTGCATGTTCACCACCGTTTTTGGTGGGTTGTTTTGTGGCTCTATGTCGGCTGGGCCACACATTGCTGGACTATCCAACGCATGTCAGTGCATTTGCTACAGCACTTTCAATTTGCTGCGCAGCAAATGCATCATGCATTGAGGCCATGGCATGGCTCAACTTCTTTTACAGTGCTAGACTATTGTGTTGCAGTCTGGATTGGTCAATTTGAACCTCCATGTCAAAATCATAGGGTCATACATATGTGGCCAAAAGTATTATGGGTTTGCATTTGTCCACACGCAAAAGCACCGCACTGCTGAGCAACGGAAGGTTAGTAAGCTTACGGTTGGCAACGTCAGATTTATGCGAGCCGCTCAGCCAGGCTGGCTTCTTGCTCAACTTGATGATATGAAGATCTTGCAACCAGCATATTGCGTGCAACTGTGTCTGTTGTTTTCTCGCTATTCAACTGATTCTTATTCAACTGCACAGCGTGGCACGCCGTGGGCCAGTAGCAAGGGTAGTTGTGGCACCATGACAGTGCCTGTGCCACAGGCACCCTAGTAGGGTCCCGCATACTAAGCGCCTCAAACGGAACACCCGGTGGGCCAGTGCAGTGCCATCATCAATTGCACCCCACCTAGGCCTCCGGCCTGGGTGTGCAGGGCACCTGGTACTGGGCCAGTAGTACCGCTAGTACTCAGCGGCTGAGCACAGTGTGCGGCACTCTGCAGAGCACTGAGTGCTCAGGACTTTTGAGTCACTATTACTACTACTGCTGGTACCAGTTACTACTTGTGGTAACTACCTCAAGAACTTCCACGAGTAATTACCCTTATAACACAGAATAAACACAGTTCAGGCTTATCCTGCACTAGTTCCAGTACTAGCCCCTGCATGCAACAATGGCACGAGAGCACTGCCAAGATGACTGGCAATGCTGTTGCTGGCGCAGCAATTGCACAACAACTGTTGACTGGGGCCATGCACTTCATGCAGTGGCAGGCTGGCAGAAGCTTGCAAACACAAGCCGGCACATGCAACAAGCCTTGACAGCCAGCACACTCAGTGGCAGGCTGTCAGCTGTAGCACCTCAGCGCAACATAGGCTGCCAGTGTACTTTCACCCACGTACTTGGTACAGGTTGTAGTCACCCGCCACAACGGCTGCTGATTGATATTTACTGCAACAGTGACGCTGCTGCCGTCACCAAGTCGGCCATACAGTCCAGCTGTGTGGTGATATCATTGACTTGCAACCAGCAAGTCACAACAGGCTCACAAAGCTGACTGGATCTGGACCATGACTGACCAGAAGGAACTGCACACTGCCTGCAAATCTGTCTAGGCCATGCCAACAGCGAATAGGTGCCGACTTCTCCAGAGGTGCAGCATGACCCACTGTCACCCGGCATGTGTAGCAGGCTGCAACCAAGCCGTTAGATGTCCACAATGACAAACACCTCTGCATCTTCCTGTGTCTCCCTGATCTGCATAGCACTGTATGTTATTGCCTTCACCTCTGTGCCGCACTCATGTCGGTGGCGGTCAAACTTCTCACCACGGCTGCAGTACATACACAGGGGTTGGAAGAAGGGGAGAGGCAGCAGCAGCGGGAGATTGCATGCATCAGATTGGCACGAAGCTGGTAAACCTCTTCTGGCAGAGCTCATACAAGGCAAGGGCTACGCTCAGTGCTGCTTAAGGAAATATCACACACACAAGTGTCGTCCCTGTGACCACTGGCTGTGTACCAGAATTCAGATGGGCGGGGGAGCCAGCACCATCATGTTGCTCTGCAGACTGCTTCAGAGTAGAGCAAATGCGCTTCTGGTGAGACAAACAACAGCGGATTGATGCAAGCAATTCTTGTTTACCCTGTCCCAACCCACCCTGTTGCAGTGATTGCGAACTTGAGCTTGTCCATGTGAGTAATGTGTATGTGCTTCATCATGATGTATTCAGTGGAGTACACAAACAGCAGCTCATCAAGATACGCAAACAGAAGAGACTGCAGGTCATGGCCAGTAACAGAGATATCACTGCCGCAGCAACAACGCAGATGAGCAGCATAGCAGCACACTCTTGGCCATGTAGTGACTAAAAGGGACTGGTTGTCTCTGCAGGGGTAGTGGCTGGTAGTCCTCAATGTATACATGCCACAACAGCATCACCGCAGTCACAGACCATGCCATGAGCATTGCAAAGGGACGTCATTGACAGCTTAGAATTGTCGATACTCATCACATGCTGCATGTCCAGTGTGTGAGGTTGCTGGCTGGTCTCAGCTCACCGTGTGCAGCCCTCATCCACCTCCAGCTCATCTATAGGTGTCATATAGTTGAACATGGCCAGGCCTGCTTCCTCAAAAGCTTCTTGGAGGGTGGTTCCCCCTGAACAAATGTGATGTTCACCCCTCAACCCGAAACATCATATGCTCAGGAGCATCATGGTAACACTCAGAGGGCCCAGAGCTGCACAAAAACCACAGCTACCCACAAATGCACGTGTATGTACTTATAGACGGACTATGCTGCCATACTGCAAAGAAGTCCCTGATATACGTCCCTGCATCCGCAGGATTTCTTCAACAGCATCATAATCCCATGGGCACTGTTGGGCAGTGACAGTTATTGTCATGTGAAGGCGTACATTGAGCGAGTGATAGGTGGCGCAACCATGTTGCTGCTGAGCTGATGGCGTTTGCCACATACCCTAGATTTCCTCACTTACATGCATGCAATTGTACATCTGCAGTATGATCCAGATCTGAACAAAACGAAACTCGATCAGCAGGCCAGCAGCACAGCACTGGGCGTGCAGGGGCAAAATTCGATGAGTCTTCGCATGCTTAATTACCAGAGCTTACATTCAAACTTGTGCTCTCCTACTGCTGCTGATCTGTATGCTGGCATATTTGGTAGGCCACGTTGCTGAGCATGATCTGTTAGGCTCTCCAGCTGCTGTGCTAGCTGCTGTGTATCTGTGATGCCTGCTGCTGCTGCAGCAGGTTCTGCTCCCTTCTCTTTAGCTGCGGTTTGCTCTCCTCCTGTATTATCACCGGTGCCCCGGCGTTTATCTTTGAAGAATCCTCTTTGTGGAAGTGCTTCATAGCCTGCAAAGTCTGACATTCTGAGCAGCAGCAGAGAAGACTGATGGGGAAGCTAGGGCATACTTCCGCTTGCAACAAACGGAACGGTTGCTGGAATACGCATGTGTGTGTGTCAGATGCCACCGACGCACAGGTGGGACGAAGCTATCTGCAATCACCATCATGGCGGTTTCGAGCTTTGTTACTCCAGGTCACTCTTCCGGATGCTGATTCAGGCAGTTGGCAACGCAGCAGCCATGCATTGTACGAAAGACGCTACGTATGCTGTCATTTCGTACAGCGCATGTTTGCTTTCATGCATCACCCTTGCACTGTGAGCCTGACGACAACACATCCATTGCAGTCCTTGACTCTATCAGGCTTGGCTTCAACCGTCATTGTAAGCTTACAATTTATTTATATCATCAGCGATAACATCAGCGCTAATGAGGTAGCATACAGGACCCTCGCACTGTTTACTGTGTCCGGCGACACCTGGGTGCTCCCAGGCTGTGATGTTGGCGAGCGCAGGGCGTCAGCCTCGCTTAGATGTGACGCGATGTAGGTCACTCACGGCTGCCAGGCCTTGCAGACGCGTGGCTCGGCAACGTGCGCTTCAATCCTTCACTCAGCAGAAGAGCAAGGAGCCAGAATTGGTGGATTCATTTGGGTGAGTCGGCAAAGTAGCAGTATTCTCCTTAGTTACACAATGAAGCAACAGTTACTTTTGTGCTTGGTGTGGTGGCACTGCGATCACCATCCACAGTAGATGCAAATGGCCAGCAGCACTGCGCATGCATAGGGACATGCAGGCAATGAATATGTGGGCCCTGACAGCTGCGCAGCAACAGCGAGCAGGAGCGTATTAGCCACAAAAGGTTACGCCCAGGAAGCTGCGTAGTTGACTGACGATCCGAAAGGTTGCACTATCTGCCTCCAACTGCCAAACAACTGTCCCATATACATCTGAGAGTAGTAGAGACATCCTCTGGCTCTTGCGATTGTCCATGCACCATGTATGCACACTGCTGGTTGTGCTTTAGGGTCATGTAAGCTGAGGTATGTATATAACTACTGCGCCATTGGGTGTTGTGCAGGTTCAAGCCTGGTTTTGTGGATGATTTTGAGTTGGGGGGCATGATCGGTAAGCTTGCAAAGTCCAGCAGCAACCACAGTCGTACGCTGCAGCCTAAAGAACATGAAAGCAGCGCAACCATTAACAGGCTCAGCAGCAGCAGCAACAGCAAAAGCAGCAACCAGGCATGTTCAAATCCACAACAGCTGCTTGTTTGTCGGGTGTTGGACGGGACCGCACTTCACACGTGGTCGCAAGCAGACTGGCACACCTGTCACCAGACTGGTAGTGCAGGTTTGCCTTTCACTGGCTGCTGCAGCTCATATCAAAGTGTCTCCAGTTCAGACTCACACCAGCTGCTGGTGGACAGGAGCCGCAATCTGCTGTTCAAGATGTCCACTGTTTGTGCTGCTCAGCCAGTTACCCACTCAAGTACTGCTGTTGATGCTGCTGCCAGGCTCTGGGTCCTTTGGAGTCGTGCATGTGGCAACACACATCAAATCAGGCAGACAGTGAGCAGCCATGGGGCAATTGTCTGCGCACAGTCCACTAGCATATCAGAGGCCTGCAGGTTCTCACACCAGGCTCAGCTGTTGAAGCAGATATGGCTGTATTTGGCACCACAGGACACCCTGTCGTCCATCACAGTTCATTAGATGATTGAGGACATGTGTTGCAGACATGTAGACTCACATATGCCAAGCAGTCACCTAGACACCTGCTGTTTTGGTGTTTTGGCCAGGCACTGGCATTCAAAAATGAAGGCTGTGCTCTCCAACAACCCTCCCTGTTTTGTTCAGGTATGCTGTGAAGTCAATTCCCAAAAAGTTTTTCGGCCAGCACCTGGAGCCCCACTTTGTTGCTCGGGTACAACATGAGGTGAGCGGCGGAAGGGGTTCAATGGATTGGCAGTTTAGAACAGCTACTGTGTGCAGGAATCCAATGCTGGACGTAAACGAGGCTCTGCCGCAGCTTTTCCAACGCAGCGCTAGCCATGCCAAAGATGTTGGCACATCATCAGCAAAGAAATGGCTACTGAGCTGCTGCAACACTGCAAACTTACAATATTTTTGCCTGGCCAGGTGTTGTGCTTGTTCCAAACAGCTGCATTGAATTTGTGTACAGTCTTTACTGCAGTTTTGTGCAGTTGCCTTGCATGCAGCATATCTAGTCCAGTGTAGAGCACCAGGTGCTGCTGTTGGCTTCACTAGGCCACTCAGCAGCTGCTCCTTCTTTTCAAATGTCCACAGGTAGATGTGTTCCGTCACATGGGGCAGAGCTTGAATGTGGTGAGTAGGTCAGGCCTGCAAGCCTGCAGGCCAGTACTGGCTTAAGTGTGCTGACTAGCCCAACCACACGGCACACACACACACATTGCACACACGGGCATGGTGGATCGTTTGCTCTCCAGGCTGTCGCATATAACCTTGACCTGCCTTGCGGCAATCTAACCAAGCTCGTTTGCCTGACCATGCTTTGCTGGCTTCACCTCCTGTCGGCCTTCCCCTACTTCTGTGTGTATCCTGCTGGCTCCCACCCAATCATCAATCAATAAACTCTCCCGTCAGATCCACCTGCTGGAGGCGTATGAGGATGATGTGTGTGTGGACCTGGTCATGGAACTGGCAGCAGGCGGCAGCCTATGGAGCCGCATCAAGATGGGAACATATACGGAGGCAACGGCAGCAAAGTAAGCAGCACAGCTGGCACATCACCACTGGTGGTCGCAGGGCTGATGTTTCTGGTTTATAGGGAGGATCCCCTTCCTTTTGTGGGCAGCAGATACCTGATGGGACCTTGATGTGTTGTTAGATGCATCTTGCCCAGAGGTTCCCATGAGCTACTGCAAGCCCCTCATCCCTCCATGTTGCTGCTGCCTGCTGGTGTTGCAGGATTATTGCTGATATTCTGCGAGCTGTTGCTCAGTGTCATGCCAAGGGTGTGGTGTTGCGAGACGTGAAACCTGAGAACTTCCTTTTCCTCAGCAACCGGGATAATTCTCCTCTCAAGATGGTGGATTTTGGGCTTGCCGACTACTGCAAGCCTGGTCAGGTGCTCACAGACAGGTGAGTCCATTTGGAGTTGCATGACCGGTCTGAGACAGGATGTGCAGACTTTAGGAGGAGGCTGTTCCAGCTGTTGTATGCTGCTGGTTGCTGTGTACATCAATAAACATAGTTGGCTTGGTTACTGCATTCATTGCAATCACGACGCCTGCATTGTAGGGTCAGACTTCACTTCATCACCTGCTTCTGCTGCTGCTGCTATTTGATCCGGTTGCTTTTTTGCCAATCAGAGCTGGAACTCCCTTCTATGTTGCCCCTGAGGTGTTGCGCCAGAGCTACAGCTTCCCTGCTGACGTGTGGTCAGTAGGGGTAACTGCTTATCAGCTGCTCACAGGTACGGGTCGCAGTATATAGCAGTGGTGACTGTGCTGGCACAAAGTCAGAAGAGCATCAGCCAGCTGTGAGACCGCAGATGCAGCTGTGGGGGAGGGGGGGGGGGGGCGTATGTGTGACCGTTAGATGACAGCACTGCTGTTGCTGCCTGTACAGTATTGTCATGAGGATGCTTATCGCAGGTGGCACTTGTGGACAGGCAATAGCAGGCCCCTGAAGGTGTGATATCATTGCTGCGCTGCCTGTACTGGCTGCCTGCTGCTGCTTCAGGCCGTTTCCCATGGCATGCTGACCCTGAGTGGCTGGATGCCCAGCAAAATAGTGGGGTGCACACTCAGTATGGCAGTGTGGGATCCAGCAACAAGCAGCTCTGGAGGGCAATCATGTATGGGCACTTTGACTTCCAGTGGCCACCATGGGACAAGCTGTCAGGTGCGTACACGGAAGTGAGCAAGTGGGTAATCAAAACAGTGTGGGTACAGCCCTGGTACTACTGATTGCAGGCCTGGTACTACTGGTTGCTAGTGTGGTGAAGCTCATGTTGCCACCATGAGGGTTCAGCCCAAGGCTCCCTGGCTTCTTCTGAGCATTGGTTACTTCCTGCACAATCAAGGTGGATGTGGCCTCTGTCCAGGCTTCCTGTTGTGCATTTGTTGTTGCAAAGCAGCAATCTGTGTTGCAAGTTACAATAGTTTGGCACTGCCGCCTGGCTGCACTCCTCCTGCCCCAGTCACCAGCAGAGCAGCTGCTGCTTGCTGCCTGCAGATGGTGCCCGCCATCTTGTGCAAGCCATGCTGACACGTGATCCACTGCAGCGACCAACAGCAGCAGAACTGCTTAAACATCCTTGGCTGGCATCAGCAGTGACAAGCTTAGATGGCTGTGACAGCAGCAATAGCAGTGGGCCATCAATGCATCCATTAGATGACAGTTTGGTGCAGAGGTTGCAGCGATATGGAACATATGGGAGGCTGAAGCAGGTGAGAGAGTGATCACCGCATGCTGCGACCTAGTAGTCTGAACCCATGGTAGACGTCCTGCTATCGACCACGAGTTCACCCGCATGTTTCTCTGCAGCTGTCGCTCGTTTTCTTATGCTGTCATGAATTGTTGTACAAGCTTAGTACCTCACTGCCTGATCAAGTGTATCGACAGCCGCCACAATATCATTGATGTCCGTGTGTGTCGCGGCATACGTGCAGAACATGCTGAACTGCGGTGTTGTGACTGCCGCCAGCCATTTTATGTCATCTTAAGACCTATAGGCTGTCAAGCTGTAGCTGTCAACTGCCTTGATCAGTTCATTACCACTTGCTTTTCTGTCTCCACTGCTGCTTTGTTTGCAGGTTGCTTTGTGCCAAGTTGCCAAGGTGATGGGTGCTGACAGCAGCAGCCTGCAGGGTCTTGCTGAGGGCTTTGCTGCTCTTGACCCCCAGGGCAGTGGCAAGATCCCGTATGAGGCAGTGAGGGAGCTGCTGGCCAGTGGCAAGTACGACCTCAGTGAAGTTGAGGTGAGGGGCACAAGGGTGGCTGGCAGCAAGGAGGAGTAATTCCTGATACCGCCACGCACTGAAACATCCTTGCATTGCATGAATGGTGGATGACGCTGCAGTCAGTTGCACGAAACAGCTTCTAGTAATTTTGCAATTTGAAAGTAGCTCATAGACATAATAATATCAATTTCACATTGCTATGGCTAATGGGTAACTATATATTCATATATATACATTCAATTTCACATTGGCGCCTGTTGTAGATCCGAATGTTGATGTCGCAATTTGACCTGGACCACAATGGCTCAGTGGACTACTATGAGTGGCTGGCTGCACTCATGGACTGGACACAAGCACAGGGCAGCAGCAGGTGGCGAGACTGGATCAAACAGGTGGGTCAGCTGTCCTGGCAGGAGAGCGAAAGGCACAAGTGCAATGCAGCATGAGGTGTGCAAGTTCACGGCCACAAGAGACACAAGAGACACGGCCACAAGGGACCAGATAGCAACAGCAGCAGCATTGTGGATTGTACTGCCCTGTGCCAGTCCAGGAGACTTCTGTGCTTACAGCATGAGCAAAAGAAGATGAGAAAGGGTTGGCCAACAAATTACTCTTTCACAAATATGCAATGCAATATCCCTAGCTGGGACGAAGCTGTTTATGCAACAGTGCAGCTAATGCTCCTAAGCTGCTGAAGGCCTTGCAGGATGGCCACTCCTTGGTACCGTTATATATATCATAGAGTCCTTTCTGCCCCAGGGTTTCAAGCATACATCAGAGTGCTGCAGGTGTTTGATGCATTTGATGCTGATGGCAGCGGCAACATCAGTCGTTTGGAGCTGCTACACTTGTTGAATGGCGCCGGTGCATCCGGGGAACTTGAGGGCCAGGTGAGGGCAGCAGAGGTCAGAGTACCGGCTCAGCCTGTCAGGATGCCAACTCACAACTCTGGCAACTCTGGCAACCACCACATCACCACATCTTTCAGGCGGGGATTGTGCTGGCCACCATGTCTGTCACCTGTGGTGCAGTCTGCTGATATGACAGGAACACAAGGACGCCATCACAAAGTCCTAATGCAGGTTTACTTGAATGGTTGCTGCAACATATGTGTTATTGTGCCGAGGACTTGCCAAGTGACATGCTGCAAGTGTTGTACTACTTTGAACTGGGGATGCCTTGGCACAAAAACATCATACTTTTTGCTCTGCCATGCCATCTGTGCTTGCAGGAGCCCTACGCAATTGCTGATGCTGTGCCAGCAGTGTTGAGGCAGGTTGATGCTGACGGAGATGGGCGACTCAGCTTTGAAGAGTTTGCTGCTTTGCTGCAGGTATGCAAGATTGCTACTGTGTCGATGACAATTTCTGCAGTAGAGCACCTCTGCCATGAAAAGCCACAACAAGATTAACAGAACACCTCCTTGCACGCACAGTCCATTATGGACTGTGAAGCGCAAGTTACTATTGCACCTTGTGACCTCCATCCACCACCTTTTCTGTTCTTGTTCAAAGAGTAAACACTTACCTGCACAGCAGCTGCTGAAAGCAACAAAACCCCGCACAAGAGCTCGCAAACATCCTCCTTTCACAGTGTGCAGCGTTTGCTGTGGTGCAGTCTGACGCAGCCGACCAGCTAGACCTGTTCCCAAGCAGGAGGCGACGGCGGCATCAAGAAGTGGTGCATAGACGGTTGCCGAGGTGACATCATACCAGTAAGCCTCCTCATTGCACGAGCAGGCCTGGTCAGGCTCCACAATGAAGCATGAAGCTTAGCGGATCTCTAGAGCCTTGGCACAACCAGCTAATGGTCCCTACTCGGATTGTATCCAGAGGACTGTAGTGTACAATAACGTACAACCGCATTTTTTCTTTCTTTAGTAGTTGTCAGCTAGGCAGCCAAAACTTATAGGTGATCTTCTGCTGCTGGTGTTGGTTTCAGAGGCCTGAGGAGGGGATGGGTATGCTGGCGGATCAACATGGTGTTTGGATCGCCTTGGCAAGATGTAACCGCACTGTCAGCTCATGAAAAGCGCTTCTGCAATGAAAGCATAGGTACCAGGCGCGCTATGTCACTGAATAAAGGAGAAACGCGCGGTTCAGCGATCAACAACGGTTCAGCGATCAACAACAAGCAGACCACTCATGCATGAATACTCGGAAGCTCCTTGAGTCTGCATTCGCGTGCGTGTTGCCAGAATTTTGCCAATTATTGGCAAAGGTTGCGGGCTTCGGTCGGCGATGGATGAGTTCTTGAAAGAATACAGCAACGAGCTACGACAAAGACTGCAAAGGAATGACAAGGCTGCAATCAATACACTTTCCATGTTGGCAGAGGCTCAGAAAGAGTTCGCCGGAGGCATAGTTGGCGTCATTGAAAAGCACATCCTGACGGTGAGCTTGGTCCAGTTTTTGCTGCGCACTGTGCGCAAAGCAACCAATAGGCTTACCTCTTGAGCATTACGTGCCCACAGTGCCCACCCCCAGCTAAGCTTCCAGCCCTCTACCTGGTAGATAGCATTCTGAAGAACGTGCGCGAGCCCTATGTGTCGTTATTTGAGAAGCGGATTGCTGAGGTACGTATGCAGGGGCTCAAATGTTGCCGGGGATGACAGCTTAACAGGGGCCGATGCAGCAACCATCTCTGGTCTGTGTGAGAGGTGTCTCTAATATTATTTCTCTGAATCGCAGGTGTTCGGAGCAGTCTGGGACATTACATTGCAGGAGAGAAGGGCATCTCTTAGCAAGCTGTATGCCACTTGGGACACGGTATTTCCTACCGCTGTCCTTGCTCAGGTTGCCAGCAGAATGGTGTCAACCAGCAATGGCAGGCAGCAGGTCCTACCAGCACAGCAGCAAACAGTCCTGCATTTGCAGCAGCAGCAGCCGCCTCCTATGCAGCATGCATTCCAAACTCAGTATGGGTTAGCAGGGGCCTCAGGGATGCAGCTGCATGCGCAGCAGCAGCAGCCATATCTGGCCATGCAGCAGCCATACGCAGCAATACAGCAACCACCAGTTGGCCTGACGTATGTACAGCTACCCAGTGGGCAGCTGGTGCAAGTGGCTGTACCCCAGCCTGCACCACCGCAGCATTTGCTCATGCAGCACAGTACACCTGCATTTCAGCAGCATAGCTCGCCCACATATCAGAATCACAGCACACCCACATACCAGCACCACAAAACCCCACAGCATGTAATGCAGGTACAAGGCAGTCACCTACCGCCAGTATCACCTGGGCATGGGTCATTGCTTCAACAGCAACAACAGCAACAGCCAGCAGCAGCAGGCCCAGGGCCTATGGTACGTCGGTCGCCCAGTTCTCCAGGGACAGCAGTGTTAGAAGCTGCACGAGGACCTCCACCACCACCAGCGCGCAACCGCAGGACACCGTCACCAGGCCCCAATTCAGGAGATCTTGCAGGTGATGCCCTGAGCCAGCTGCTGTCCAGCCTGGCCAGCAGGGGTGTGCTGGCGCGGAAGGACAAGGAAGCAGAGGCTCTGAAGACAACAGAGTTCCAGCCGTCTTTCATCAAGGTATTGTGGGCAGAGCCAGTGCAGTGTGTCAAGCAGCAACAGCTGTGCATCTGCAGCCATACAGCAGCCTGGTTGATGGGAAGTCTCATGCGGCATACTGCATATCGCCTTGTTCATGCTTGAGCACCATATCATATTCATCAGCTGTTCTTGCATTACCACTTGCCATGTGCACTGCTCTGTTTGCTTGCTTGCTTGCTGCAAAAGTTGCATTTGTATATTGTCACTGCCTACACTGTCAACTCCTCACAAGGTATGTCCCAAATGTTCTTAGAGTCAGTTTGGTGCAATGCTGTATACATCTGTAGCCTCTCAGCAGCTGGCAGTACTGCAGTTTTTGGCATGTTCAGTACTGCGGCAACATGCTATTGGGGTATTGGCTTTGTGACAGTGGTTAGCTGGGTAGGCGTCAGCGTGCTAGCTTCGGCGACAGCTGGGCTACTGGGCCATGAAGCTATGTTGCAAGCCTAGTAGGATCCTAGTTGATGGTTGGCACCACAGGGCACCAGATGTTTGCGCACACCCTGGGTGTGTTGCCGTGCACAGAGACGTTTGTCTAACAGAAGCAGCTGACGGTTGATAAGTCTGCCGATGGTTGTCATTTGCAAGGGTTCAAGCGGAACATGCTGCAGTATCCGTACGAAAGCATGTTTGTTGTCAGCACTGCTCAAATTCCTGAAGGAATCTTCCACAGGCCAAGACGTACGACAACCAGCGTGCCTCTTGTATCTTATCTACATGTTAAAGTCCTAGACTGGTATGTAGGCGAAGCGGGAGCCACTGGCGTAGTACATCGCCAGTAGACCCATTACTGAAATAAGCAAGTGCTTTGGTGACTCAAACAATGCGTTTTAAACGCCCTGTCGGGCAAGGTGTCTCGTCAACGGGATCTCGTCAACGGGACGCCAGATCAGCGGGGTCTAGGCCTGCGCGCTCGATCACAGATACTGACCTGCAATATCGGATATAACACAACATACTGCATACACCCAGCTGGCTCGAGGGGATGGCCGTATTCAAACGGGTGAAACATCATCTGGCACCGCTGGTGTGACTCTCACCAGATATGGCATCTGCATTTTGATCTCATCTCCTCGCCTATCACTTGCCGGTATCTTCACTGGTGTTGGTGCTTGCTGTTATTCTTGTTGCAGGAGCTGCACCCTGGTGTGCTGGAGGAGCTGCAGCAGTTGTCCATCAACAGTGCTCCAAGGTTTCGTGATGTTGAGTTTCAGCGAAACAAGCGTAAGGCCGCCACAGCTGGCTCAGCGGTTAGCCGCAGCTGGTATCTTCCTGTGGATACGTGGATTGCTGGCACTACAGCACCTGAAGAGGCGTTAGCTGCCAACCCGTTTGATGATGAGGTATGTTAGATGTTACCAGCTGCCATGATAAATGGGCTGGTCTGGGGACCGATGCTGCAGCTGTCAGCCTCAGCAGTTCTGTTGAGCTTAGCCACAAGGCACAGGCGTAAGCACCATGGATCACTAATGTCAATAAGCAGCGCTGTAAGCCGCAGACTGCAACCGAGCAGAGCGTTAGCGAAGTAGTCACTCAGGAAGTGGGCAGCTGCTGTAATTGGTGTCGGATAGTTAATCCATCAATGTAAACATTACAACTATCAACGCGTTCGACCATTTCTGCTGCTACTGCTGCTGTTGCATCAACCATCTGTGCTGCTACTGCTGCTGTTGAGTCAACCTTTTCTGCTGCTACTGCTGCTGTTGCATCTGCTGTATGCTGTGCAGGATGCATCAGGCTCTGATGTTGAGGAGGATGAAGCTGTTGAACCTGAAGACCCTGAACAGACCATGTGTGCAATCAGCGGTGAGCCCTTTGACAAGTTCTTTAATCAGGATCAGGAGGGCTGGTTCTACAGAGGTGTTGTGAGGATAACAGGGGATGAGGCAGACAGGTATGGTGTACCTCATGGCTCCCTGGTCAAGGTCAAGTGCCTGGCTGAAGCAGGTCTGGGCACCGGTATGGCAGCCATGGCAGCAGCAGGAGCAGCAGCAGGTCTGGATGATGTAGAACAGCAGCAGGAGGCCATGATGGCTGCTGCTGCTGCTGAAGCTCCTGCAGCTGGGGGTGCTGATTCCACGGCTGCTGCAGGTAGTTGTGAGCGCCAGGGGGATGTTGGTCAGGATCAAATCATGAGTCATGCAGCTGTCCAACAGGAGCCATCGCTGGATGCAGCTGACAGCAAGGGGTTGAAGGTAGATGGGTTAGTAGACACAGCGACACCAGCAAGTTCAGCAGCGGACCTTGGGCAGCATGTTGGCAGCAAGCGTGATGGGAGTTCTGAAGCTGTTGATGAAGGCACGCCAGCAAAGAGGGTCAAGGTTGAGCAGTAGGTATTGGCCAGACTCTCGGAGCTAGAGTGTCAGGGCAATCATACAGCCGCTGTCTGCAGCAGGACTTGGACTGACTTCAGATGATCCATGGTAATGGTTGTGTCTTTGATGAGCAAAATCTGGGTTGAATGAGTATTGCAGAGAGGGATGTCGCTGTGCGTAAGCGTACCTACCATGTAGTTGGTCTGGATAGATTACTTGCCTGCGGCAATTGGTGCTTTGAGTCGGTGGCACCCAAGGTTGTATATCAGCATCTACTTGTCCTGAATACAACGCCGTAAAATGCCCTGGTGTGCATCATGTTACATCCGTAATCTGCTGCACCGACAGTCAACCTGCATAAGATGCTGCAGCATTTGATGACATGTGGCCCTCAGGCTTCAAAGCACCACATTGGCCCATTTGCAGCGTGCAGTGTGATGTGCTGTAGTACTGTAGGTGGTTGCTGTTTGCCTTTTCTGGCTGCATACATTGGCAAGTGATGCGTTGCTGTCAAGGCACGTTGCATTGCGACTAAAGTGAAGGGCAGCTGTGACAATAGTCAGCTTCCAAAGCTGTCTGCTGCACCCACATGTCATGGTGTCCAGCTGCAGTGTTATGGGGGCAATGCAAAACATTTGGGCCCGTGGTAGTGATTGCATGTATGTGAAGTGGACAACAGGCAGGGTGGGGCCTTTGTTCGTGTATACAAAGTGGGAACACTGCCAGTGTTACACAACAGTGTTACCTGGCAGGTACTACCTATACGGTATGCCGTCGTCCCTATTAGGACTGACCTAACTTATCTCTTATCATATGTGACACCATGTGAAAAAGATTGAGCCCATGCAAGATTGCATCGTAACGAGCTGGACCATGTCAACAACATGGCTGAATCTGAGCAGACTCAATTTTCTCAGATCCACTGGATCCTGTGGCACAGGCTGTCATGTGGATCGTTTTTGCTGCAAGAGCCCATTAAGCTTTATGGCCTCTGTAGACTGTCTACTGTCGCTGCGACCTACGTTAGAGTGCGACCAGGCATTACGACTTGTGGTTGCTACGCCTGCTGATCAGGCTCGGCATCCACCAGGGTAGATGTCCCACCTGGTCCAGTAAGCAATATGCTCATAGTTGCTGAAGGCTTAAATCCTGCATATGCATTGCCACGTACATGCCAGTGTGAATGAATGCTGCTAATGTTCCAGAAGTTTGAAGCAAAAGAAGCGCCTAAGAAGCACTCGTTGAACTGACAGTGTCTATGATAGACGCGAGACCATAGCTTGCAGCATACTGCTTCACATATTCCAAGAATCACATATCCCAAGAAGGAGTCATACATTTGCAGCTGAACGTTAAAAGTGTTGCATTGCTAGGGCAATCGGATGCCGCAACAGCAGAACCCGCATGGCAGTACAGCACTACTTTACCGTGTAACTTGGCATTTCTCTGTGTTTCAACGCCCGTGATGGCTGAGCAAACGCAAGCTACGTTTTTTGATTTGATGTAGCCTATACTGTTTGAGAATCCATCAACAGGGCAGCTGTGCGTGTGCTCGGTAACTGTGACCTTTCGTCGTTATATAAAGGGACGCACAATCATTGACGATAGATTTTGCATGTATGACGTTATGAGCAGTTAATGGGGGCTGATTGTGGCAGATGGGCAGGAGACCCGATGCCGGGAAACTGGCACTGGCAGTAGGCTTGATCGCTATTGCAGGTTGGGGTTACCTGGTGAGTGTCGTGTCGAAATCAGTGTGCAAAGGCAGACGCACAGTGCCAGCAGCACATCGCTGATGTTGCCTGTCAAAGCTTGACAATTGCCAGCAGTGGTGCTGAGCAGCAGCAGGTATCTATCTAGAACACCAACAGCCCCGTCAATGAGCACAGATCACATACAGTGAGAACAGGATCTGCAGCCTGCCACAGAATTCGCACTCCTGGTCTAGCTGCCCTGCACATCAAGAGCCTGGCTGCCAATTCTCAACTGCAGGTTGCTGGCAATCGTGCTTTGACTGACTGGCGTGGAACAGTAGGGATATTCACCGACACAACAGCGTATGGGTGTCCAAAGGACCTGCTTTTCAAAAATCCTTGGGTGAAAGAAAATGTGGCGGTGACTTACGGACTGCAAATCAGAGATGGACTGGGCAGCCAGACAGCTCGCATGTTGGGGGTGTATGCCATTGCGCAGACAGTGGGGATTCACTATGTGCACTCTCCTTTTCAGTGCATTGGTCACATTGGAGGTTCGCCACATTACCGCAACATGCGCTGTGACCACCTACCTCCAGCAGACATGCAGCGTTTGAAGCGAATATCTCAACACATTTACTTGCCCACAACAACAGCAGCAGATGTCAGTACCTGGAACAGTGTGCATATATTCAGAGGCAATTGGGTCAGCCTGGCTCGTGCAGCAGCAGCAGCATTTGCAAGCAAGCGGCCTACACTGATCAAGCTTGAGCTGGTTGATGAGTTCATCAGTGTGTGCCCGGACATTTTCTACCATGTGGACGCCTGGAGGCCCAGCAGGATGCCAGACACCGCGGTGCGGCTCATGTGGTGGCCCTTCTGCTGCAACAGAACACACAGCAATTTGAGGGACACAGAGCGTCAGCTGAAAGGCATTCCTGGTAGACAGCCTCAATCATGGACTTGAACAGCATGGGCCTTCAACTGCAAGCTATGAAGGCGGCATGCACGCATTCATAGCAGAGGGAGCAGCCACCAATATTAGCCACATCTTGCAGTCTGCATGCAGAGCAGGTGGCTGACAAGGTGTGTCTGCTGCTGTGTCTGCTGTTGCTGCAGGTGGTCTCAGACAGCACGGCTGAGCTGAGTGCTTCATGGTTGCTCACAGCTTCTCGTAGCTGCAGGATAGTGGTTCACATGAGGCGCGGGGACCTTGCTGTAGCATCAGCAAAACGAGAATTACCAACAGACTACTACATAAATGTTGTCAAGAACCTCATACAGGTAAGGCTTGTGACTGCTATCACCTGACGCAGCCCTGGCTGCAAGGAAGGAGGCTGGACTCAAAGCAAACAGCTGCTGAGATGGCAAAAGAAATTTAGTGCATGGCAGAAGCTATCTGGTCAGCTGCTGCAGCCAGCAACAGACCACTATTGCCGCTCTGCATTGCTGTCACAGGTACTAGATTCAGTTGACCAGGACTACTCTGTAGAATGGTTTACAGAGCCAGCTGCCAACCCCCAGGAACGTGATGATCTGCTGCGGATAAGATCAGAAGTCCCCAACCTCACCATCTTGTATGACTCTGATCTCCTCTGGACCTGGCAGCAGATGTGGACCTCTGACATATTCATCATGTCAAAGTCAGGGTACAGCTTTGTGCCTGCAATCGTCAATGCAGATGCTGTCATCGTACATGCGCCTGCACTTGGGACTCGAAAGTGCAAGATTGCTTGCAGCCCCAGTCATTGGCTTGAGCCGGCAGACGTCAATGGAACACTACCTAGGGAGTTGGCTGAGGCAGTTCTCAGGCGGGCAGGCTCATGGACCGCTGAGCGACATCATTGACAGACGGCGGTCACCAGCCAATGACAGGGACAGGGGCACCTCAACCAGCAAGTTTACCAGTGACAGCAACAGCAACGGCTGCAAACACCATGAACAGGACTATTGGTTGGCAACCGCAGTAAGGTGGACATTTTTGACCTTGTGTGTCAACATTGCAGGCGACTCACCCAGGGACGTAGGTTGTTGCTGCATGAGGCTATTGCATCTCCTGCATTTACGCTCTTTGGTCATTTCCGCAGCAGTGATTAACGTCAACTTGAGGATTGTGCAGGAGCAGTGCTGTTGAAGCAGATGCGCAGCAGCATCACCACTTCAACACAGGCGCATGCAGATCCTCACTAATTGCAGTAGGTGCAACCAGTTATTCAACATCTGATGTTGTTCAGCTGAGTCAGCAAAATAAGCAAGACTCAAAAGCTGTTTCTTTCTCTCCCAAATGTTGTACCTTTGTTGTGCCAATGTTGACCCAGCAGGTTGTTGACAGGCACTCCAGCTGTGCTCTTGCTCATGACATGCTGCATTGCTGCCAGGCGGTACTGCCTATAGGTTCTTGCTATCTGATTGGACCTGTGCTCATGAGTGGGCAGCCAATGACTAATTAGTCTTGTAAATTTTTTTCCTTGGCCATAGCAGGGCCGGTTCAATCACCTGTCATGCTGCATGTGCTTGGGCTTGGCTGAGTAGGTGCATTCTGCATTGCACATAATTGCGGTACTGTGACTGGTATCAATTCATGAACCAATCAGTTGGTCAGCTGGGTATTGTTTCTGCCACGGTGCTGCGCAACCGCTGAACTTGGACCTAGTTTATTTTGGGACACAAGTTTCCCAGGCAATGGCGGTTTTTGATAAGTTGTCGTGCACAGCACAACATGGGTCGGCAGCAGCCAATAGCAGTGAGCACAGCTGTCGCAGCATTCAAGCTTGTGCCGGGTGCTTGAGTAGCTTATGTCTCTGATCTCTTTCTTGCCTGCTTACTTTTCCAGTGAGTGATTGAGACTGGCAAGCCAATGACCACTGCGGCCTCAGGCTCTCAGCTGCTACCATCACCAATGGTTGCACCAATGGTTACTAAGTAGTACTCACCAATGCCAGTGGCGCCATCATACCGCAGCAAGGGCAATGCTGTTGCAGAGCTTGCAAAATGCTGGAGTAGGTTATCATAGTGTCATATCCTGGTTTTGGAGCCTGACAATGGGCTAACTTACAATGTTATTGTGCAATTGATTATTGTACAGTGCTACAGTGATGTCCGACATCACTCGGAGCCTAGTAGATGTTACACAACTTCTCACTGAAGTGTCGCTTACTATCAGATATGCATAAGTACCGTACTTGTTGGTCAGTGACTAACTGATCAAATTGTGTCAACCGTTGGCGACTTGGTCATGGACATGTCTGTGAGTGGGTGTCAAGGTCTTGTGCAAGTCAGCAGCTTGGAGAGGCCCTTAACTGCTGAGCAGGAACTTCGTGGCATGATATGGTACCAGAAAATGCACAGCATCTTACAGGCTGGGAGTCCTCAATTTCAAGGCGCACAGCTGCCACAGCACTGCTGCCTTTACTAAAGGCCCTTTAGTACTTGGCAGGCTGCATTTAAGGGAGAGGCTCTGTTTCTTACTAGGAACCTACCTTGAAGATAGTATCTGCGAGTTTCACACTGACCGTCAGCTAGTAGCTGCCAGCATATCAATGATTGATATCACATCATGGTTAGCAAGTGGTAATGATTGAACTCAGTGTTGATAATTAAATGAGACATGCAGCAGGTAGAAAAGTAGCAAATCGCTTTAGGAGACTCCTAGGCCGGCGCCGGCATGATGGCACTGCACCCATACGAGCGTCTGCTAACAGTGGATTGATGATCTCAGATACGGCCCTCAGGGTGATGATGATGATGCCGGCAGGATATCTGTGCAATTACTGGGGTGTTGGGCAAGTACCTGTCCAAGCCCCAGGGTATTGTCTCTCATCAGTGTACACCCACATGTGGAAGTCAACCAAAAAACTTACTGAGTCACCGTGTGTTGAACCTATAGCACTTGGTGCGCTCCATGTGTCCGACATATATGAAAAACACGTGATTTACTGCATCCAACATTTATGCAAAAGCTATTCAGAGAATTCAAGTAGGAATGGGTCCACTTGCACCGCTTGCTGCAGTCCAACAGCATTGCACTCAATCAGGACGGGTCGGAGAAAGTTAGTTCAAAGACTCATGTATATTATTTTTCTAATTGAGAACAGTCAAGACGCTGTTATGCAGGGTTGGCGTGCACTTTGAACACGTCAGCTGTCTAGGCGGGACCAGGAGTGCAGATGACTGCAGGGAAACGGTGCGCCACACTCACTGCAATATACACCATCAGATAACAATCAGATGCTGCTTGACTGACAACGCCAGCAGCTATCTGCTTACACTGTGGGTAACAGCTAGCCGTCTGTACGTTTCAGCGGGATGGTGCGAACCACCGCTGAGACGTGGATAGAAAGGATATGATGCTGTGTGCCTTGGTACTACATTGGGAGTCAGTGCTTGTATTAGGAGGTATTCCACGGAAGGCAGTACTTATTGGCATCGCTGTCAAAAGCTGCCGTTAATTGAATGTTCCATAGGCTGGTGAATGCTGACAGTACAAGTTTTGTGGCAGATGGTTTGTTGATCGGCCCCTTGAAGCCATGAAGCAACGGGTTGTGCAGCTCTTGGCTCTGGCTACAATCATTCTGCTTGTATTGTTCCTTGTAGACATCTTACGTGTGACAGTGCCCGGAAAGATAGTACCCGTAGCAATTGACAAAGTTACACGGCTGCCAACCCATCAGAAGTGGTGCCCTAGCCCTTCAACACCCTTCCCCACTACAACTCCTTTCCCAACCAACTTTTGGTATGTCAAAACCTTCAAGACGGGATCGACCACGCTTTCAAGCGTGTTTAACAGTATCTGCGTGCATTATGGCATAGTCTGGCTCCGCTGGGACACAATCAAGGCTGTAGCACAGCTGGCAGAAAGAGGGTCCACTACAACACCCTTGCAGCTTGGCATGAGGCAGGCCGTTGAGAGTGTGCATGCTGCAGCTGACATTGAACACGTAGCGATCACCAGCCATATACCTTACAGTGATGGAGCAGCAGCACAGTTTAGGCAGCCATTGATGCGGTTCACCTCGGTCCGACATCCGGTAGCCAGGGTGCATTCCCACTTCATCCAGAATCTGTGCTACAACACAGCACAGCAGATGGGCTGGACCCCTGGCAGCCCAGCGGACGGAACTGGCCCTCCTGGGCCGTCAGCATGTGACAACGGAGACGACGCATCATATTTGCAGCTGGCATTGAAGAATGACACCATTGACAACCGCTGGGAGTTTGCTCGCAAGCGTTTTCAGCAGAACATGATGTTCTGGTATATCCATGGATCAACAAAAACTGTGGAAGCCGCAGCTAACCAGTATGACTTCATTTTTGTATCCGAGCGCATGAATGAAGGTGCGAGCAGAATGTGATTGTGCTTTCTATAGGGTATGCACTTGGACGCATTGCAGTACTCTGCGAAGCCAGACATTGTACCATTTACTATTGGGCAGTAGCAACGACAGCTAAAGCAGCAGATTTGCACCAGCAACAGCAAGGCAGCCTGAGAACCCTTGAGAGACTATTGTGCAGCTTGCAGCTTATTATGTCACAGAGGGCACCGGATTGCAGTTGAGCAGCGCTGTGCCTATGCACACGATCTGTTGCAGCTGGCCCTCAAGTGAGCAGACACCACACAGTGATGCAATGGATTGAGGAAGACCATTTGTGATTGATGGCACACCAGAGCACGACCAGTCATTGCCCAGCTGTGGTTCATTGGCCCACCATTCAATCAATGGTTTCTGCAAAGTGTCATGGTAGCAACCTTGGATGCAGCGGCACTCAATAGCCAATCTCCAAGGTGCTGCCATACTCTTGCGACCGCAGGTCTTGTTGTGTTCATGCTGGAGTATGGTCTCACATACGAGGACATTGCCTACTTGCCTTCAAAGATCAGGACAGGAAAATACAAAACAGCAAAGGACATGCCAAAGGACCTAAATGACTACATACTGTCAGCCAACAAGAATGACTTTGAACTGTGGCAGCTTGCCAACAAGCGGCTGGACCAAAAGAAGACGCAGTTGCAGGAAGAGTGTGGCGCAGACATTGTGGCAGCAGCTTTGCAGACGTTTGACCAGCTACTAGACGAGGTGGTAGCTGAATGCTCTGAATATATTGAGTGGTACAAAAGTCATGGCTACTCAGCACCCTACACATACTCTGGCACCCCTGGGTTGGGAGATGAAAGTGGGTTGGGGTTCAGATGTGTAAGGCATGTGGCGCGGCGCTTTATGGCAGGTGCTGACCCCAAGGCACAGACCTCGCGGGCCAAGGGCATCATCTGATGGCATGCAAGTGGACACTGCGTCTCATCTGCAGGATCTGCTGTGCCTCAATAAGGTCATGTGCTTAGACTTTTTTTTTTTGTTGGTTGGGAGTTTGTTAGGCACCTATGACACGGTGTCTTTTTATCATAAGATACTAGTAGGTTGGACAGAAACCCATGCTGAGGCGGAAGCCATCACTGATGAAGATGTTGGTCATTGCATGAATTGAGAGTTGCGTCATCGAGCGGGCACTTATACTTGGCAAGCAATCATCATAAATTGTCTCAACTTGTGCTATATTGGGGCTGGTGACGTATCAGTTGTTGACTTGCAGTTGCAGTCACTGCAGTCACACTTTGGCAAAGTGTGCGGCTATTCAGCCAATGTTGACATCATAGACCATGCTCATGCTAGACTCTAGCACTGTGGCACACTGTGCACACACGGTTTGTGGCCGAGGCAGTGCAGGGTCGGCACAGGATTGCAGTCGTACAGAACTGAGTCAACAACCGTGCTCAGCTGACAATCATGCAGTTCTTGCCAAATGATGCCAGTGGCTTTCTGCTGCTCTATGATCCCGCCTGGAGTCCGAGGAGTCTGTCCACAAGCCTTGTGCCGGGCCGGCCCAGGCAAAGATTTTTTGCCCTACACTGCAGGATTGAATCTGCGCCATCTTGACGCTGCATGCTAAACCATTCATGATTGACTACTCCTATCACTGATGATGGGAATTTGAAACTTTGGGAGATGATAATTCTGAAGCTCATGACTTGATGCTAACCTGGTTATTAGAAGACATGTGAGTTGTTTTTCTGATTAATTGATGTTACTATGTGTGCCTGTGGCCAACATGGTGCAGAATGCCATGAAATTGGCTGCTGAATAGGTGGTGTGAGAGTGGACAGTCTGAGACTGTTCTGCTTGAAATCAGTGTGTACAGTGGCTGTCTCGTAGTCCAGCCACACCCTGAAGGCTTGTCACTGGGATATGCGGTAACGCACCGGTGCCAGTGTGGCGGTCAGCTAAAACCACAGCCTAGTGACTGAGTGTACTACTGGTAGGTGAGGCGATGGGGATCCCCATCTCCGGAGATATGCAGTACCCGCCATTTACCAGTCCCGGCTGTTGAACAGCTGGCTTAAATGAGCTTGCTGTATGTGTAGAGGTACCGTGATCAAATATGGTGCAATTCCCAATGAGCCTGTACTTGGCTCGCAAACGGGCGGGTTAAACCCACGAGTGACGATCGTGTAGCTTGCCAGTGGAATTCAGGCCGCCTGGATGAGTCATGCGGCTTGTTCAAGCCTGAACTTGAAGTTTCAGTTTACCAGATTAGCAGGCTGCCAGCCTGAGTCCGGGGCACAGACCTCCCCTCGGGTTTCCTCGTCCGACGGGAGGCTCCAGAACCCAACCCTGCCTTCCGCAAGTTAAGCTTTAAAGACGACAATTTACTGCAAGTTGACTCAACTTGCAAGGCTTGCAGTACCACAAGGCTTGTCAGATTGACTCTGGTCTGTACATGTGTCTAATTGTGTTCTTGCCCCCCTGGGCTCATGATAAGCCATCCGATGAGTTGGCTCCCAGAGTACGGGTTGGTACCTTTGAGGTAACTTGTGTGGCACAATGGCAGTGTCATCGATCAAAGAGTCAAAACAATCGGCTGCCATCAATCAGATATCGTCGATTGCACCAACACACGAGACTATGACTGTACAATAGCCTATAGACAAGGGCCTCCGCTGACAGCATTATGAATTGACTTGAATAAGTGATGAGAACTGTTGCACTAGTGCGGTACTTTCTTGCAAATTATATACTGCCAGTAGGCACAGGCCTGTGACAACACTGTTTGAAATTGTATTTCTAATGTAGTTCAACCACGAGTTAATGTTGATCAACCAGATGAACTACACTGTGAAAATAAGGCCGAGTGTGTGGCACGGTGGCGACTCGGACAGGCAGCCCAGAACACAAGTAAAAGCCCCAGATTTGTTTTGTCTTGTGTCTGTTACAAGGGGGTGGTCTCCTGATGACCAGCCAGCTCTGCTGCTCGGGTCTCAGTACTGTCGGGCCAGTACTGCCCCGGCCAAAGGTCAACCAAGTTGACCAATGACACTCACTGTCTCACACCCAGCTAGAACAACACTGTCCAACAATCCACCATCCAGCCATGCAGACTGCAATGACCAGTGAGTATTTGGCCTACCCAATCCCCACACCCCAGGAACCTTCCTCCAATTGCAGGCATCAAGTATGTGCACAGACAAATGCAACATGTATGCCAAGCAAGCTTCAGCATGGAAGGCACATGTCATCACAAGCAGCACATTGGTCTGGCACAGGCATATAAGCAACTGAGTGCGACCTATATATCCGCCAGCAATGACCACACAGAGTCATGCACATACACACCAAGCCTGTGCATCACCGACCTTTTGTCGGCTGACCACTGGCCCTACGATCCACACTCACTGCCAGTACATGCAAGGCATATGAAGCAAGGCAGCAAGTGCAGATGGACCCAACAGCCAGAAGTGGCTGTGGCAGCGCATGTTACGGCGCTCAAGGGTGACCTGCCCGGTCACACAACACACACACTAAGACTGCAACTGGTGCCTGGGAGCCAAGCAGACAAAATCACTATCATCAAGGCAGATAAAAGGGTGATCATGTGGCATAGTGTCAAAGCCATGCACAGGACAAGGGTTCAAGATAACAAAATCAGACAACAGCTGCCAAAACTTGGCAGCAGCTTGTTGCTTGGCTTGCAAC